>BCLG01001428.1:7638-89662 GCA_001602295.1 Zoysia matrella | reverse complement strand
CTTACTAATACTTTTCTATTTCTATCTATCTTCTCCTCGTTTTTAATACATTTTACCTTTGCCACGCCTTTTAATTTCTGTGCCCAGATTCAAAAAGATTTATAAATCGGGACGAAGTAGTAAAAAATAGTGTCCGTGGGAAGGATTGAAATGATTAAAAAAGAAAATAAAAATATTTTGTCCTAGTATTTTATTTGAAAAGATTACTAGTGTTTGTCCAATATAATAGAGTTTGTTATTAAAAGTCAGTATGAAAATTTTGATTTTTGATTAAATTTTGACGAAAGAAGCTAGCAGGGTCTAGAAAACAAAATTGCGCTGTACACATACATCTTGAGCTAGCAGAAGTGATCAAAACACAATGCATGATTAGTCTCGCAATTAACTTTGCAAACCACTAAAAGTATCGATGCAAAATATACTAGCGCTGGTCAGTGCAGTCCGGGCTCCAAATTCTCGGACCCTTGTATCCGCCTCGTGGCCTTGGCCGGCCGGCGCATGCTGCGACTGAAGCCTCTGCTTGGCGCCCGGCACTCTAGCCCCAGCACACGTTCCATCGCCCTCAGCCACGGCGCGCTGCCAGTGCCGCTCGCTCCATGATGGCGGTGGCGGCCACTGTGCCCGTGATAGGCTGGGTTGTCCTCCCTGCTCACCCTATAACTCTCACGTGGAAGAGTACGGACACCGAGGTTCCTCTTCGCGCGGCGGGCGGCTATGCCGATGCACACCTTCCTCCTCCGGCCTCAAGATGCACGTCGTGTTGGAAGCATTGGAAAACAAATTTGGATTTCTGAATGTTCTAAAGGTAACATTACAACAACGGAATGGTGGAAGGATAACGAAAGAAATACTGGTTCAAGAAGGACCCGGATGAACTCAGTGCAAAAAGAAAAAATGATACGCTTATTTTCTACTTTGTGAAGGGGCTAGATGCGAGAATGCCGTGTGCATATCCAATCCAATGGTGCGTGGCTTAAAGCAGAGATCGGACAGCTGAAAATCACTCAATGTGATGTGGCACAATAAAGTTTGAGAGAGCCTTCAAGTTTTAATATATAAAAATACTTCGCGCTTAAGTTTCAAAAAGAGAGTACGAGTACTCTTTTCATATACTTAAATTATTATATTTTATTTCTCTACCTGCAAATAGCTGACGAAGTACTGGCCACTCATGAAATCTAGGACGGCTGATGGGTACGTTGGACAGGCAGAGGACACTAGCTAGTGGATGAGTGGTGTTGTGCTTGGCTCGAAGGGTGCATGCCGAGGCCTCGGTCGCTTTTCTTCCATTCCTTCTTTGGTTCACCGGCCGTTCCTCCGGTGTTGCTCGATGTCGGCAAGCATTGACCCGCGCTATATTCCCGCAAAGGCGCCGCGCCTTTATTTATTCCCGTCCGTTTGTTCTCTGGGGCAAACAATATGATATTGCATACCTGGGCTCGGACACGCCGTGCCTTTATTCTTCCCCGGACATAAGAATACTTATATTATTGTATTGTATATTATTGGATGGAGGAAGTAGCAACCAGCTCGGAGGCTGAAAGCTACCAATTGTCTTGCTATCTAGAAGTACGGATGATCGAGTTGCCTGGAACCAGCAGCTGAAGTGAATCCCTGGCCGTGCAAATGAGTTGCCTCGTGACAGAACACGAAGGCACCTGGCTCTTTCTGCCATCGCTAGCAACCGCTCATTCATCAGCTCGACCGCAGATTCCGACGGACACCAGACAGAATTTCTCCCCCCTTCACGACGCGTCAGCAGGCGGGAGAGCGCAAATCCGAATGTGTTCTAAGCTACGCAGTGCCGGGCCAGTGTCAGATTCCCGTCGTGTAGAAATCAATAATCAAACCCCCTTGTGAGAATTAACCACGCATAGCACAATGAAACACTGGCTATAGCTAGCCGCCTGTGGAAACACCGCGACGGTGTGCTCTGGGTGCAACCTAGCACAAGCAAGCATCTTTCTGTGCACACTTTCATCGTTTAGTCAAGATGAGCGGCAAATATGTGACGGCCCACGTACTAGACACGTGCTGTTTAACCCTCTAATTAATCTTCTGCGTCGACAGTATAATGGCGTACAAGTGTACAACCAATAGCACAAGGGCAAGTGAAACCAGCATCTGTTTTTGCACGTCGAGTACTGCAGGTTGGTAGTTCTAAAGCCGGTGCTTCGATCAATGATATGCAGGACATCTGCATGCAGCCTCGCCAAAAATCAGCAGATGCCTCACATTCCTGGCCATGACGCTCCTTTCAAGCCTGGTTTCCATTTCATACCCGAGCAAAATCTTCAGACAGATCGCAGTGTAATTCGATCGTCCCGGATACTCCACTCTCCATCTAGTGTTGGTATATAATCCAATGAAAGGCGCCCTATCTAGAGTGTAGAATCCGTGCGTCGGTTATAACGATTCTGTTTTATGCCAAATTTAACAGCTTTCCATGAGCTTGAAGCAGGCAGCGGATCAGACTCAACGGGCATCGCATCGATCACCGCTCTTAATTTCTTTCCAGCGGCACTCGAGGGAATGAAATCTCGCTCGAGATCGCTTGCTCATCGTCTTTAGTCTGCAGGCCTCGTGTTTGCACGATGCCAGTTTAACATTTGGCGGACGGATCGAGCTTTATGCGATCGTCAAGTATATAATGGCCGACGAGGGAAGCTACTTGCGACCTCCACTTCCTCTCGGGATAATCTTAATTACTACTCCAAAATATACTGGTAATTATTCTGCAATCTGTTGCGCAGATGCTGTCCAAATATTAAATCTTCCGGCCTTGAGACTTTAGAGGCAGTAATCCGAACCCGAAAATATGCGAGATTTTGTGGCCCAGTCAAGGCAGGGACAACGTTCCCATTTTGACACGAGTCTAGTAGCTTACTTGCTTCTTAGGAGTACTCCTACATGATAATGGGACAGATCGGCCACAGACCATACGAACATCTACAGGAACGCTGCTTGTTAAGCATGTCATACACGATCAAGTTGCTGAGCAACAATTAATGGCCACTGCGCACTTGGAATGAAAATTCTTTCTTGCCACTGAGTTCGAACTCGCACGTGTCGCCTTCCCGCAAGCTGTTCTCCCTGCTGATTTCCACCCAGCCTGTGATGAAGCCACTGAATCTCGGGGTGCACTGGTACAGCGCAGGCCAGAGTCTTTTGAATGGGTCCTTGAGTACTACAACCTTCCTTCCCTGTTTCTTCGTTCTTGGAATGACAGGCAATCGGCTGGGAAGCTCCTGTGAGAAGATTGTTTAGAAACGATGATGCATGATGGGAAGTGCACATAAAACTAACGTTTTCAGATGTTCCTTGGGGAAAAGAATGCAGCAGCAAGTCAATGAGAAATAGCTAAGTCTGCTTACAAGCCATGTTTGACCTGGTGGAGGTACAGCAACGGAAAACTTGTTTGCTGCAAGTGCAAGAACACCACCTGATTCAGTGCTTCCAGTTTGGAGGTCTTCAGAGTTATTTTCTGCAAATTGGATTTAAATTCATAACAAAAGGAATGCATTCTATTTGTGAAAGTTAAACTTGGATCAAGTGGAAGCATTTCTGTAATACCAGCGAGTTCATTTGGTTTTGAACTACTTGACATGATTTCAGTAGCATGCTGCTCTGTACTGCCCTGCATATTGACCTGATCTTCTTGTGGCTTACCTTGCATTGCAGAAGAATCTGATGGAAAGAATTCTATAACTTTGTGGTTCCTCAATAAGTCTAGTTAAGCACATGCAGCACAAATACACAGAAGGAATCTGTGAAAATAAGGATTCAAGTTACTAACCTTCTTTTTGTACTGCTTGGTTCTTATTGAAAGAACATTTATCCTTATTACAACTGCCCAGTCCACATTCACCTAACGGAGGTGAAGAGTTTTCCTCTCCAAGTGACAATGGCTCCTTAGGAGGAATCACGTTGATGTCTAGATCAATATCACATAGCGGAACATTGGGAGCACCTGCACATGTTTCTGGAGCATCAGCTGTTTGTTTATTTTCGATGCACGGTAATACTCCTGACATCCAAAAACCCTGGCAAACTTTCATAGAAGAATGTTGATTTGCTAAGTCGTGTCCAAGGCAATCGAAACCTGAAGTTCGGCCATTAGTAATTGGCCCTTCCTTATTCAAGTCGCCGGAAAATGCTTCTTGGTTACATAGATCACTCTCAAATTCATATATGTCGGCTGACAAATAAATATCATGCATACTTACTTCATTAAGATCCAACACTGCTAAAGGTTCGCTAGTATCAACATTTACTGGCAAACTAGAGTCCTCGACATGCTCAGTTTCAGTAGCGTCAGATATGGGGTGCTCTGTGGAGATTTTACAGCTATCTGCTATTTCAGTCTGCCCATCTAACACCCTCTGAACATTGCCTTCCTGATTTGTAGTAAGAGCCTTAGAAACTTCTTGAGATTCTCCTGCCTCTGGTGCTTTCAATGACTTTCCTAAACATTTCAGCTCGGATGCAGAATCAGAAACATCAGAGTCGTCAATGCAAAGATGAGCTGACATTTTACAGTCGTCTGGGACCTCTTCACTCTGGGCATCAGCACGTCGTTTCCTCTTACAGCTTCCCCCGTTACTCTTGATTATCTTCCCCGTTTGAATCCGGGGTGAGCTCGCTTTCTGTCTGGGCTTCCTCTTCCGGCTCTGCCTCCTGTTCCTCTCACAGAGGTACAGCCTTTCAATCGCCGAGGGGGCGAACATCTGCACGGTGAAGACGGAGCGGGCGATCTGCCTGAACACCAGGAACTCGCCGCAGCTGACGGCATGGTCCAGAACGAAGTTGTTCCATCCGTGTCCGAGCGAGAGGACAGCGCCGCGCAAGCGCAGACGCACGCGCCAGCGGAGCCCGAAAGAGTCTTCGAGGTAAATGTTGGAGCCTGCCATGTCCAAGATCGTTTTGGCAAATGGAGGTGGTATGTCCTGCACGAGCGGCATTCAAGGAGGTTTATGTGTTAAGAAATTCGAAGTCTACAGAAGTTCGGAGATGAAACAAACCCAAGCTCGATCGATCAAATCGTAGTACCATGCTCTCGGAGAAGCGGCCCACCATGACCTTGAAGAAGGACGGCACCGCCGGAACCGGGCGAGCCTTGTTGTTGTTGCCGGAGGACGATGAGGAGACCCGGCCGTGGATCCGGGCACACCGCCTGGTGCAATCGACGCACGGGCGCTTCGTGCAGCGCGGGTCGATCGCCTTCTTCTTCTTACGCTTTCTCCTCCGCTTCACCACCTTCTCGGCTTCCTCGTCCTCGCCGCTGTCGATGTGGACCACACCATCTTCTTGCTCCTTCTTCAAGGCTGTCACCGCCATCTTCTAATCTGATCCGATGAGAAATGCCACGACGACGAACTGTTGCAGCGAGAACCAGCGCGTCTTCCGATCACGACCAATAATGGTGCATTGGTCACATCCCTCCTTTTCGTCTCGGAAATGTTTCACTGTCTAGCAGCCGCAGCGGTAACTTGCAAAACCCGCGGGCACATCGATGCTGTCCGGATTCACACTCGGCGCTTTGACATGCACCTGGCCACAGCTCCGTGGTGCATGCAGCGAGGTGCCATTTTCGTTGCACTGACACCGGGCCCCCGTAGTGACGGTCCCGGTCCCGGCGGTCGGTTCGTTGGGTCCTCCGGCGATCGGCGGGGCTGTCCGCGCCAGACACGTGTGGATCCCGTGTTGCGGGGGTGGTGTCTCCGCCAGCCTCGTTCGCGGTGCCTGACTGACGGGCACTTCCGGCAGACTCTTGTTCGGTACTGCAGGCCATTCACGGGTCGTAAGTAGGCCTCGTGGCGGCAGAGCCGGCGTCTTCGGACCCCGGCCCACCAGAGTACCAGACGGCCCAACAAAAGAAGAAGCCGAAAAAACCGAGGCACTTTCCGACCACTGCCTAATAAAACATCGTGCTAGTGTTCTCAGTGATGTTGGAAAAATAATTGTGGGACACTGAACTTAACATTAATCGAGAGATGTTACAATGTTTGAATTTAACCATAATTGTTTATTTGATTAGATTTGACAGTTAAAACTAGAAAGGTATTTAGTTTAAGTAACAAAATAATGAACTCGGTAATAAAAATGGTGAGCTAAATACTAATTTTTAAAAATCAACGAGTGAGATTAATTGAAGAGGTAGAGATACCTCTGATATCTCAAGCATCTTAACATTTCTCTTAATATACATGTTAGCATCGTTGATTAATATTACCATCAGTGGTTAGTATTACGAGTCGCTAGCTGCCATTATTTTCCGTATCATTGTGGCCCTCTTTTAGACAAGAACATGGAAACCAGCAAATTAACAGAGGAACACGACACAGTCCAGTGATGATTAGGTGAATCATCTCTTCTTTGTTTTTTTACTAATCCGTAAAGACAAACCACTTTCTTTCCGTCGAATTTGACCACTAGTTTGTTACTCTTAGAAATCCAGCGCCCTGGGCGGGGCCAATCTTTGCCTCCGCACGCCGGCACTCATCAACTCATCATGCGCGCCGCTGAAGTGCTGGACGCTGTTGGGTAGTGGCCGTGCGTGCCTTTGGAACAGTCAATCGCGCAACCAACACATCTCCTAAAAGCCGACGAAAAAAAGCAGCGTCACCGTCCCGTCCAGGCTTCCACATGATCTTTTCCGCAATTTGCCAATCCACCGAGCACAGACTTGTTGCGGTGCAGAGCGCAGAAAGGATTAGGCTCAAGCGAGGCCTTTCGGGTGGCACGTCCGCGTCCCCGCCATTGACTTGCCGTCCTCGCGGATCGTTTGGATGTTGGGAGTTGGCGTCTGGACAATCGGTTCGGTTGGTTGATGATTCCGGCTAAGTTTTGTTGTGTCATTGACTGGTCACGCAGCGCCATCAGTTTTGCGGATGGCAATTCAGTTCGGCTTTAGTCCAGCAGGGGAAGGGCCTGCGCGCAGGCGCGGCCTCGCGGTCGCTTGGACACCGCCGCGCCCCCTCGCGGCGCGGGCGCGCGGCGACTCCACTCGAAAGAATGAGAGGAAGCTCTCGTCGCACGTTTCGGCAGCAGCCACGGACTCCGCCTCCGCTTAGCGCTCCAAACCACTCAGCGTCCATGGTTTGTGCGATCCTTTATCGGCCACCCAAGCTGCGGACAGCGCGCTGCATCATCATCAAGTCGACTGATTGATTTTCGTTCGTCGTACGGGACAGTATACAAAACATCTTGCATTTACGTAGACGCAAAAAAAAAAATGATTGTTTCGAAATACCAGCTTCGATTAGCATCCTGCTCGAAATGAGTGACCCAAATACGTCACGAGGACAGGCAAACAGTGACAGGAAACTACAAACTGTGTCTGGCATGGTTACTTCAGTTGAAGAGCAACGCCAAGATGCAGCTGCAGTGGACGCCACTTATGTATCCTTTTGTACATTACACGAGACAAAGGATAAGTTGTCTCTGTATGTATGTACCGGGCAACTGAGAAGAAAACTTCAAAATCAAGAGACTACCGTGCATATTTTCCACGTCACAGAATTGGCATCGCTTTCCATGGCCTCCTCGATGAATCGCAGGGACAGCGAGAGCCACCACCCCCACCTCTTTTCCGTCCTCCGTCCATGGGCTCGGTACCGCCATCCTTCGTCAATCTATCCGCTCCACTGTTTATTTGTCGGCACCTCCCCGCTTTTCACATCTTTCGCCACTTGACATTTCACAGGGCTTTTAGATTTCAAGTTTAGCATAAGGATCAGCAAGGGCAAGATTTTTTTTTTTAATTTTTGTACCTGAAATAGGTGTTAACTTGTTTATCTAAATCCTATAAAAAAAAGGAAATGTTTGATGAATTGTGGAAGGGTGGAAATTGAAAGACAACACTGTAACATTTAAATAAATTTACGTTTAAATTTGATCAAATATATAATTTCTACATATCTGATTAACTTTAACTATATCATATTGATACTTTTAAATGCATCATTTAAAATATTTTTATAATATAATTTTTTATATTATTAAAATTAATTAAATTTATAGAAATTATTAGTTAAAAATATATTTGATCAGATACTACAAACGTGCGACCGAGAGAGTACTCAGGAATCTCCACTAGGTTCTACTACTTGCCTTATTTGTGTAGCCCTTCCGTCTCCCTTTGTCCCCTTCCCCTTCTTTTCTTTATTCCCAAGATTTTCACTTGTTCTCAAGCAACCAACAAAACAGAGCAAACGATGGCAAATTGGCGAGACATCTCCTGCTCCTGTTATAAAACCAAGGAACGGAGGCAAGCGCAGGACAAAAGCCTCCGCTTCCCGGTTTCCCCAAAGCTACTTTCCCACAAACCCAGACCAAAACAGCTTTGCTTGCTTTCCTTTCGTTTCTTGCTGGCCTTCTCTCTTCCTGGTTGCTTGCCTGTTGCTTCTTGGGGTTCCTCTGTTCCTTGCCCAAGCATCTCTCTGTGTTTTATAGCTTGATAGCTCGGGAATCATACGGGGTGAAGGAGACTGATTTATTAGCTTCTGGAGAAGTCATGTTTCATGGCGGCAGGCCTTTGTCCCTCAGGGGGTCTCTCAAGGCTCTCGAGGCTGATATCCACCATGCCAACACCCTGTAATTTTTTCCTCCTCCTATAATTTTTATCTATACTCTCTTGATTGTTGATCTTCTGTTTAGCCTCTTGATTTTTGAAGAAAGATGTCGAATAGGGGAAGTTTTTTTTCCCCTTCCATCGATGTTTATTGATGAATCGAGGAATCCGTCCCCAGGGCGAATGCTATACACAGGGCCTATGGGGGTGCCTGCGTGCAGATGAGGCTGTCCTACAGCTCCATGGCTCCAATCATCCTCAACCTCATCCAGTGGATGGATTGCAGCTGCTCCCTGTCATACACCCTCCCCAGTTACCTTGGCCTGCTCGAGGTTCTTGTGTACAAGGTATTCTCTTGGTTTACTAAGAGAGTTTCTGGGCACATGAATTGGTTATTTCCAAATATTTGACCCGTGATCACAGCTATGCTTATGCGGTGTTGGTTCAACCTGCAGGTTTATGTTGATGAAGGTGCCTCCATATCCACCATAGAGAGGAGAGCAAGCCTCAGGGAATTCTATGGTATGCAGACCTCGTACTTTTTTACAAGTTTTTCGAATTGATACTTTACTCCTGAACTGCTTTTAATCGTCTAATTTTGGGACCATTGAATTGAATGCAGCTGTCATATACCCATTCTTGCAACAGCTTGAGGGCAACTTGACGGATAAGGACTGCAAGGAGAAAGGGTGGTGCAAGGGGTCCGGCGGCGGCGGCGGCGGCGGCAGGAAGCTTCTTGCCGATGATGATAGAGAGGACGAGTGCGGCATTTGCTTGGAAACTTGCACCAAGATGGTCCTTCCCAATTGCAACCACGCCATGTGCGTCAACTGTTACCGAGACTGGTATTGCTCTTGCTCCCGTTGCTCTTGCTTATCCGTTTGAGTGTACTATATTTTAAGCGGTACAATATCTTAGCCAGGATCATAATCAGTTAGGCCCCATGTCACACGCTACTATAAAAAAAATGCTACTAGTTTGAATAGCTTGAAAGTGAGATGGATTTGAGAGATAAGATTGAGCTGCCGTGTAAGCATTGACAGAGTCTACCCAGGGACAACCCAGCAAGTCCTAATGCAGATCCTTTTCAAACTGAGCTACTTCTATTAAATGTTGGTGGTATGGGGAGTTAGTAGTTCAACAACCCAGCTAAGCTTAATGCACATAACTCTGCATTTTAGTTATTCCGAGTCCCCATGTACTCCAATCTAAAAGCTACAAACTGTGGTTCTGCAACTATCCTCATGTGCTGCTCAGCTGGGTTTGTTTGTTTTGTACCATGTAGCATTAGCTTGGAACTCACCCTATCTCTTGCATTTTCGCATTCGATTTGTCAACTAGGAGGGATTTGATATGATTCAAGTTATCCTGTGCCATGTTACATGATTCATTCTCTCGTCCCTCTTGTTTGAGTTCTGCATTAGTCAGAGTTTCGTGGATAAACTTCAGCACCTTGTATCATTATTGAGAGAACCAACTTCTGTCACAAAAAAAGAGAGTAATAATTCATCAATGGAATAAAGGAAAACAATTAGGAGAGTCTGAACCTTAATGAAATTAGGGTATCATTACTGCCAGTCAACTGCCAATTCCATAAACAAAATTTGAAGACTGAGAAGGGGTACGAAGCACATTGAGATGGAGTGTTCCGAAATCCCAAATGATGTTCTCTTAGCTGGCAGATACCCCTGTGTACCAAGAAAGTGCGATCTGCAAGTCGTGTGCGACTGATTATGTACATGCCAGGTTGTTGGTTATAATATATTCAGTCAACAGTCTGCTTCATTACATTATCTAAAAAAAAGTCTGCTTCATTAGCAATTTTGTAGTTAATAGCGTCTCCAGTAACATTGCTTCAGATTAGATATAGATATACTCAATGAATTGATTATAGCAGTAGATGCTTTTGATGACTACTGAACTTGGTGCCAGCCTGCAAGGTAGGAGGAGTACTGAGAATTATAGCAATTGGGAACCGGATAAAGCAAGCTTGAGCTTTGCCAGTTGCTCAACTCCTAGCAAGCAGATATGTTAGAGACGTGACTTTACCTTCACCCTTCTAGAGTTACAAATTCGAAAGCAAAACCATGGGTCTGCATATCATCACTGATTGGTCTGAAAATTATCCCAGTTCAAATGCTGAGATTGAGAGAGCTTGACTGGGAATATGCACACCTTAGTCCTGTAGATTTTGGTCCTGAGCTCTAGCTGAACTAGTCAGATATACTACATCTTAATCTGTGTTTTATCCCAATTCAAGCTCTCTTTAAATCTGGCTGACATCTGAATCTACCGTGACTGCAGGTACGCAAGATCCCAATCGTGCCCGTTCTGCCGCGGAAGCCTCAAGAGAGTTCGCTCCAGGGACCTCTGGGTGCTCACCGACGACGTGGTCGACCCGGTGACCTTGGAGAAGGAGAACGTGAGGCACTTCCTCAGCTTCATCGACAGCTTGCCTCTCATAGTCCCGGACAACCTCTTGCTTGTCTACTACGACTACCTAATCTGACAAACCCCCCTCTGAAACTCTGGAAGAGCAGAGAGGCCTGGGAAGCTGTGTGTGTACACAAGGGTTCCGGCAGCCGACCATCCTCTTTGGATCGAGTTGGCAAGCGAAGCCGTTGCTGCAATACACTAGTTGCGCTGGCTTTGCGTGATCGCATTGGTTGCAGTAATAATTGTGAAGAAGAAAAATGTCTCGAGTTTTATTACCCTGACATTTCTCCCCTGGCGAATTGCCAGATTATTCAGTGTGAATATTTGAAGAGAAGGCGGCCCCGGGCGCCTTCCTGATCCGACTGTCAAATCATTACCTGTGCAGGTAGCTGATAAGGTAGTTTCTTCAATCTCTCTCAATATGTTGTGATGGGATATGCTAATGATGGACCACGCTGGATAGCTTAATTTGGAAATATAACCCATCAGAGAATTAAAGCGTCGAGAAGGATCCTGTAACATTTCGTGTTTTGAATAAACAAGAAACTTTGTTCAAATTCGAAATTTTGGAAACCGAGCCCGGAATTCAAACAAATTTCCAACTGGATTCAAATTTTAATGCGAGTTCAAAAAAATTCAAAGAAATGTTATGAATAAAATTATATTCTGAAAGGTATATCAAAAACTTGAATTTTTCAAATTTTATAAAAAAATTTTATTTAAAGTTTAAAAGGCACAAATGGATTATTTCTTATAAATAATTTTCTGTCTTCAAAATTTTGTAGAATAAAATGTGTTTCGATTTTGAACTTGGACCCAAAATAAAAGTTATTTCTCTCAAAAAGTTTTAGCTCTCTGCAAAGTTTAAATTTTTTTAAAGCTCTGAAAATATGGATTTCGAAACAAAACAGCAAGCAGCGCAGAAAATCAGAAAAAATCAGAAAAATAAAAAGGAGAACGGGTCCTGCATGTCAGCCGCCCAGGTCGCCTTCTTCTATCTCCAGCCAACAGCACAGCTGCCAGGTGCCCGACTCCTCGCGCCTCCTCGCCTGCATGCTCGCCACAGAGCGGGACGTCTCCCTCCCTTCAATGCGCGCCATCAACGCCTCTCCCGGCCGGCGCCCTCGCCTCCCTTCCTCTCTCTGTCTCTTGCTCTCTCCCACTGACCGACCACCATTGGAGCCGCCACTCCAGCTCGGCCAACACCACCCACTAGACCTTTTCCAGCCGGTTTCTTCACGAGATCAAAGCACAAGTCCCTCATTAAGCTATGCACAGGGTTAGTTTTCCGATCGAAACATCCCACCTTGCGAATCGAAGTTTTTCCCCAACTCCTGACAATGCCGGCCGCCCCTGTTTTTCGAGCTCGATTCATGGTTTTTGGTGCAGGTTTCTCGTTTCCTTTTTGGGTTGTAGCTACCATAGTATGAATCACACCACCTGAGCTCAGATTTTTGCCGAATCCATCGCTCTTGGCGCAGGGATTTTGAAGCCGAGCCGCCCCGGCCACTGAACTACCCCAACCCCGCCGGTGAGCTCCTCTCTGCGGCTCTCCTCGACTTCTGCGAAACCCGTGCCGCCCTTCTCCAGACTGAAGTGTAGCTCTAGGAGCTGGAGCTTCCTCGGTTCATCGTCTCCTCTGCACGCACGAGCTCGCCGAAGTTCGAGTTCGGCCGCTCGACGTTGTCGGCCGGTTTCCGGTGAGATGCTCAGCTCAACAACCGCCCCATCCTGTTTATTTCGTCGCGCAGGCCGTGTTAGTGCCGTAGGTTCAGTGCGCGGACGCCGGCAGCACCACGCCGGCCATCTTGACCATGGCCGGTTGGTGCTACAGCCGAGCCCCACCCCAGGATCCTTTGCGGCCACGCGGGGTGATCTCGTGTGGCCACATTCTGTGGCCCCGTGTGGCCTGCCTCTAAATGGGCCGGAATTTCCCTCTGGCCCAACGTGGCTCGGCCCAACTGGCTGGAATTCTGTTACTATTTCACGAAAGAATTTATTTAATTGTCGAGAAATGGTTTTAAACTTATAAAATTCATAGAAACTTCATCATAAATCCGAAAATTATGAAATAATTTTTTTAGTATTCTCTCGACTAGAACTATGTTCTGAAGCTAACAAATTTTCATTTCATGTATGAAAATAATTTATTTAATTTAGATCACACATTAATTCATTAATGCATTATCATTATTCCTTGACACGATAAAATTTTAGAAAATTCACTTTTCTGTCTATTTAATTAAACCTTTTTGTTTCTGCAAAGCTTCATATTTTCTTCATCAAAAATAATTTTATAAAGGTTATATTTTTTAAACACTATTTAATTCATTATAAATTCATTTGATTTTAATAAATCCTAGAAAAATATACCATTCTGTTTATTTAGTTAAAATCTGTGTTTTAGAAAATTTTCAGATTTAATTTCGTCAAAAATAATTTTGTTAAATGTTTTATTGTGTTTAAATGGTATTTAAATCATTAAAAATCTATTTGATTTAAATAAATCTTGAAACTTTCTTAAAAATTTATTTATAACCTCTCTGATTTTATGAGCAACTTAAAGTTGGTTTTGTATTTTTTTGAAGATCATATTAAAGAAGTTTTGTAACCAAATTTACTAATCTTTCTTTTGACAATAAAAGGCTATTATCGCGTGTGGCTTCAATTCAAATAAAAAAAACCGACCATAATTTATTTCTTTGCATATCATATCATGAATAGGATTCAAACCGTCTGAGGAGAAGTTTGATGACGTTTCGCTCATCGAAGAAATTAACTGTGAGCAAAGTTTTTGCTCAGGCAATCTCCGGTGCATTAACTCTATTTTTAATATTTTTAATTTATCACTATGTACGGTTACTGCTGTAATGTGCATTAGTTTTAGGGGTTGATTTAAAACTATAGACTGCATGATAGGTATTTTATTACAAGTGTTTTTAGTATAGTCAATTCAGCGTACAGCTATGCTTTAAATTGTAGTTAACGGTAGAAGTCGAGTGAACGAGAACTTCACTCGCGAGATATAGGTTATCACATTTGGTTTGGAATTTTGGTATGAAATAATGAGGTTGGTTATGAAATCATATGAAATAATGAATTGGAGACCGGACAGAGAAGTAGGTTGTAACACGGCATGTTTCCATTGCGGATGCACGAACGATGTGTGATAGCTCTGTCTCTATCGGTTAAGGACCATACCGTTGTTGGCGCTATTGAGCAAGTTTGAACAGTACTGATTACATACTGGAAAAACGGAACCTAGAAAACCGATATAATTTAAATGCAGCATTGTGTGGATGTGACGCTACCCTTGGTTTTAGAGGCGCTAAGGGGAGAGATAGCAAAAAGGTGGTACCTCACGAATCACGGACGTGAATTGCGCGTAGGCCCTTTTGCTCAGATTGGTAGTAGCAGACCGACAATGAGGTAGTCTTATGAAAGGTTGTCATATGTGGCTTCTAGGAAGTGTGTACGTGTCGTGTAATTAAATTTTTTCAGCTAGATGTAAATCGATTATAATCTCTGCCCTTAACGAGTATCACTTGTCTATTTGAGTCACATCGTACTAAGAAGTGGATTAAGAAAGAAATGAGGATGTTAATATGATTTATTGTTACATTTGTCATAAATTGTAATTATAGTGTAAATTAAATTTACATTTTTATCGTAACTTAGTTCAATGTTAAAATTTGAAAGTAAAGATTTGCTGTTAGCGCTGCTTTTTTGCCAACTAGCCATTTCTGTGAGTCAGCTTTTTTATATTCTTTGAGTCGGTTGTAGTTGATTATGTTGACGGGTAAAGCTTGCTGAGCATTTGAAAGCTTAAGGCTTAGTTCTTTGTTGTTTTTGTTGCAGGTGTTTCTCTCTCTTTACAATTTCAATGGAAGATCTGCTCGTCGCATTATGATGTTGGTGTGTGCTGCTAAAAGGTGCATCGTATGGGCTCGATGATTTTTTTCTTATACTTCAGGATTCTCTGTTAGTTATTTCAGGTTGTCGCTTCTGCGTCTTTAAAATTTTTATTTTATAAATTTAATTAACAGTTTATTTTATATTTTATCGTGTTTGAGTTGTACTGTTTAATCTGTGCTTCCTCGAATAACACTCGATGGATGACTCTTTCCAGTGGCAGTCTCACAGATCCAACCCCGTATTCCTCTTTTAGGTGCAGAGCAGATAGAGCACAGAGCTGAAAATATACAAAGTACAGCATATCTGAAAGACGTCCGTCTAGGTCTAGCTACCTGAGCTAAGAATCGAATATGCCATCATTTTGTGAATGATTACCATCGAAATGCTCGGCTAACAGGAATCTGACAATGGCATTTCTTGCCTTCCCCATGCGAGGGCGTGACGATTCGGTGGTGCCTGACGGTGACCTTGCTTGCCTTCCCCATCAGGTCCTGGAATCAAATGGCATTTCTGCAGCCACAGAATTCTGTCTCGGGATGAGACCATTAACCACGAGAATGTCTTCGTGAAACGTTCCGCAAGAGATGTTGACGCCCAAATCGTGGCATCATCGACCCAATTCAAGTCTGAAATTGATTTCGATCGCGGCATCATCAGTGCGGGTAATGCTGTGAGGCTAGCAATCAAGCCACGCAACAACTTAAACAACCAGAATATCTTAACGAGGCGCATCATGCACCAATTTCTGTAAAATAGAAAGCATCATCTCGAAGGAGCGAAACGAGCATATAGAGGGCGGCCACAAATATGGCTCAAAATTCCACTAGATGTTTAACTAAAAAAGATGTAAGACCATGAGAAGATATAGAGCAAAACCAGCAAAATCATCGCATATATCGGTTTTTGCAGAATATATATCAGCATTACATGGACGAACGCAGAGCAAAATGTGGCTGTTCGATTAACGTCGGCAAGGCCGGACTTACAGCCGATCAGATGAGGAAAAAAGACTAACATACCGATATAAAAAGCGAGTAATGATCAGCCACAATTGTAGGCAAAAGTTCAGGATTATTAAAACGCAGGTTTGATGTCTCTGACAAGCGAAGAGCACTCAGCAACCTAAACATAATATTAGGCAGGATGTCCAAAACGACTCGCAGACGAGGGAGATCAGTACTTGTAGTCCTTCACGTGGAGGCTCTCAAGCGCCTCACCGGCGGCAGCGCCACCCTTGTAGGTACCGAGGGTAGCCTCAGAGTTGGCCTTGCACCTGGTGAGGAAGACAGCCCTAGCTTTCTCGACGTTCTCCTCCTTGCCAGCCCAGGCCTTCAGGGTGCTAGCCTGAAGGGCACGGCCAAAGGAAAAGGAGAGAGCCCACGGCTTCTTGGTGTTGAGCTTGTTCATGGCGTTCAGGTTGAGGGTGGCCTCCTCCTCACTCTGACCACCTGAGAGGAAGACGATGGCAGGCACAGCAGCAGGGACGGTCCTCTGGAGGGCACTGACGGTGTACTCGGCAATGACCTCAGGGGCCACCTTCTTGGAGTCGGAGCCAGGGGTGACCATGTTGGGCTTCAGAAGGGTACCCTCAAGGAGGACATGGTGCTCGTTGAGAGCCTTGTAGCAGGCAGCAAGGACCATCTCCGTGACATAGGCACAGCGCTCAATGTCATGAGGCCCATCGACAAGGATCTCAGGCTCAACAATGGGCACCAGACCGTTCTCCTGGCAGATGATGGCGTACCGAGCCAGACCCTGGGCGTTCAGGTCAATGGCAAGCTGCGATGGCTCGTTGGGACCGATCTTGAGGACAGCACGCCACTTGGCAAAGCGGGCACCAGCCTCGTAGTACTTGGCGCAGCGCTTGCCAAGGTCATCATGGCCCTGGGTGGTGGTCTCCTTGTCGGTTCCCACAACCTCGATGGTGCCCTTGTCCACCTTGATGCCAGGGAGGACACCACCCTCCTTGAGGACATCGACAAAGGGCTTGCCGTCCTTGGTCTTCTGGTAGAGGGTCTCCTCAAAGAGGATCACACCGCTGAGGTACTGAAGGGCACCAGGGGTGCAGAAGAGGAGCTCACGGAGAGCACGGCGGTTCTCCTCAACGTTCTCAACGTTGATGCTGGAAAGGCGCTTCCCGATGGTGCCAGTGGACTCATCAGCAGCAAGGATACCCTTGCCTGGGGTGCCAATGTAGGCAGCGTTCTTGATCAGCTCCTCTGCAAAACACAGAACGGATGATTAGCTAGAAAGAATTACATTTCTCACGATCATTACACACACGACACATCAAAGCACATGCTGAATAATTGAATTCAGAGGCATAACGTGACTCAGAAAAAAAAAATTTGCTTGCTATCAAACAAAAAAGTTACAATTATCTGACATAACTGTCACATAAATACCATACAGCTTCAGACAGTATTTACCAACAATACATGCAACTTTGCCAGCTCAATTCCAGAGGCCATGATGAAACAATAAAGCACCTATAATTGAACAAGGCCTATGCCATTCAAACCTATCCTACAAGGTGCGCCCAAGCAGAACACGATGAAACACCTTCAACCTGATCCAACCAGCAACCTGCCAATCTAGACATATGGACAACCAAGCTTACGCGCTGTACGGATCTACGAAAATCGGACAGATCCTAGAGCAGATCGATCGATCCTTCACCGTTTCCAACTGCTAAAACCCTTCGCATACAACCGCTAACGCCATAAAAATTTAGCAGACGCATACCGCCTTGTACGGATCTACACAGTTTCGCACAGGCCGGCGCGGATTTAACAGAGCCGAACAATCATCATCGTCTATTCATGTAATAACACGGCTAGATCAACCCAACCACCAGCGAACAACTTACAGATCTACAGATGACCGACCAGTCACCGTGGTGCACCACACTAGGAACAAGCAGATCAACAAAGAAAGCAACGGAGAGAGTAATAAGGGTCCGAGGCGACGGATCGTACCGGCGTACTTGCCGCAGTAGGCGGACCCCTTCACCATGGCTGATGCTCGCGGGAGGAAAACGGCGAGGCTGGGGGCAGAAATGGAGAAGGGAAATGCGCAGGAGGAAAAAGGAGGCGGCGGCGGTGTAGAACGGGTGCGGGGGTGCAGCCTATTTAAAGAGGAGGGGTCGGGCGGCCGATCTGGGATCGAACCATGTGCCGGTTTCGAGCGTCCAGCCGTGGACGTGTACGGAAAACCGTCGGTCGCAAGCGGTTTCCGGACCCGTCCACCTAAACCTGGCTGCTCCCCCAGCTTTTTTTCGGCCGAAGCTTTGCGGCGCGTGCCTCGGATTTGCACGTCCACGGTTCCCTCCGCTCCGTCCAAAGAAGCAGCACCCGGCAACCCAAACTTCGCCTCCGCTTCGCGTCCACAGGTTTGCATTGCTTCCTCGCGTGCAACCTTCACGTGACTGCCTCCACGTTCCTTGGCGGAACGGCGCAATGGCGGCACACGGAGCCAAGGGTGCCCGCGAACGTTGTGGGCTAGCCTGCTGGCGGCATCGTTCTGTCCAGCCCTGTCACGATCGCAAGTGCGACACGGCGTCTAGCTCGTCTCCGTCCTCTGTCACGTGGAGTGACTCTTACCCGCCATTCGGGTCACCGGTCGCAATCGCGGCTTCCCTTTCGAACACGAAAGAGAACCATCGCGGCTTCCACTTCCTGAGAGGCGGTACACCATCAGATCAGAGCAGTATGGGACATTTTACTTCTTCAATCAACTTAAACTTGTTACATATCTATACTGTTACAGCAACTACCTTTGATGTGGCGCTGCTTGAACACCACAGAAATTCAATATGAATGAACTACCAATCAATGAATAATCAAGAAGAGAAAACAATTGTACAACAATTAGCCCTGTACAGGGCTGAATTCCTGGTTCACCTTCCTAGACATCGTACTTCTTTGGCTGATGCCATTGCGCTACTGATCTTAACAGGCAACCAAGCAACGATTTGCTAGGAGGGTATGTCTTCTTGCCATATAGTAGATGCTTTCCTCCAAGATCAGTATATTTGGATCTGTTCTCTCTTTCAATCTGCAACATAATCAAAATGACATAGATAGGTAAGCTAGACCATAAAGGTAACTTTTTTAAGTGATCTCTCAACTAGGACACATTATATGTTGAGTGTACCTTGCTTATTTTCCCATTTCTCAAGTAGTATCTGATACCAGACCAATTAATTGACTGAGAAAAATGAGATCGGAAAGCTGAAATGGGAAAGAGGAAATTGTCTACTAACACAGCAATGAAAACCTGAAATTGAAATCCAGCAAAAATAAAGTTACCGAATGCATTATCACTGTAATCACTGGGAAAAAAACATGACATTAAACGGGGTTCAGACAGGGACACTCACAAGCCCCCAGTTGTATGAATCAAGAGAGACTTTTGGCCCTTCCGGAGACAACATATTGCACAGTTGAATTTCCACCTTTGTCAAATTCCACATTGACAAAAGTTCTGTCAGAGTACACACGAACAAGCAGCTCACTAGCTTCAAACCTGAAATAGCATGCCAGAAAGTGGCAAAAGTTGGATGAGACAACAGGCAAATAGAAGACCAACAGATCTAGAACAGTACAGAAAGTATGAGCACTGACCACAAGATGAGTCAGATGCTTCCTTTACAATTCCGCTGTATGGTGCTCTTAGAGCAGTAAGAACATGCACCAATGCCATAATATAGGGCCAAACAAATCCCCAGGACAAATAGCAATGTGATGTAAATAAGGCACGGTTCATCATCCAGTTAACCTTTGATACATATGATTCGAGAACAAAAGTTTGTTTCCTGAGGTAATTCCAGTATCTGCATGAAAAGATATATTAACTCAAGAAGCATGCATTTGTTTCACATAAGACTTTGCGGAGGGTTACAGAAAACAGTAGGTATTCATGCCTAGTAGAACAGTACATGGAAACATAAGCCCATGCGGGAATTTTGGCGCAGAAGTATCACAAAACAACAGGCCACAGTCATTCCCAAACAGCATCTGTAGCTGCTGTAGATAGCATCTGGTGTTATGTACCCGTTATCGTTACCAATACATATAGGAGTAGGATTTTCTGCACTTTGTTTCACAATATATATTCTGCACTTTGTTGTTGTTTGTTGATAGTAAAATGCATGGGATATTGTAACTCTACCTTTTGTGAAGTTCAAATAAAATGCACAGCTTTTCCAATGGAAACTTAAATGTTCAATACCTGGAGAAGGTAAGATCACTGGCAAGAGGGTGTGGAAAAACAGCAACAGGTGGTGAAGATATGAGCCTTTTGTGCTCCCCTGTGAAATGTACACTTAAATTATTTACACAAAAATTTTGTGGGGGTTAAAATGCATCTACAGAGAATACAAGAAATTGACATGAACTCTCAAGTTAAAGAAACTTTCAAATTCCAAATAGAAAAAGAACCAAAGATCATCAGCAGTTCTTGCATACACCTTACAGCCTTTAATCACAAAAATGATAAATTATCAGATAACATTTCACTCTCAGTATGCAAAGAAGATTACCTGCTATTGCAGCCAATGTCATATCATCTGAATAACCACCATCCCTTAATCTACTAACAACACCATACCGATCATGCCGGAAATCATCAGCATGCATCTAAAACAAATTTATGTTAGAAACACTACAGAAAAATTTACATAGAGAGTTTAGCCAGATTTTCTCATCAGGAATTAAACTGTACCATCATACAGCCACCCCATAAGAAGAAAGTCTTTCCGCCAGTCGCAAATCCAATTGAACAAGGCTGCAAGGAGAATAGACAGAGGATGTAAACAGTGAACATAAACAAATACAGAACTGCATTGATAGCTAACAAAGAAACTATTTATGAGCAATGTACGTATCCTAGTGCATCACAATTAACAGCTTAATCTACAGAATGACACAGCAAGATGTCACTAGCTTAATGAATGCAGGCACCCATATCTTATGGTTCTAACTGAATAGCTTTTCAGGATATCCAGTTTTAAGGAGAAACCAACGTACCATGTGATATTCATATATGCAATAGCTGCCCAAACTTCCAGAAGGTAAGTCAAGGGGGTATCCAGTTTGAATAAATATCTGCAGACACAAAGGCACACAAAATGTCAACACAGGGATGATGATTAAGGGAGAATGTATGTTATGTTTAAGAAAGAGCAAACCTCAGGGTTCTTTTCCATTTCTTTTGCGAGAGCTCCAATTGTCCCTGGATGCAGCCGCACATCATCATCAAGAAACAAGACATATTTGCTATCCATATGCATCTTTTCAACGCCAATCTGTTTCAAGAAAATACATGAGCAAAATTCAGGTACTTGTCACTATAGGTTTATCAGGCATTTTAAGTAAATAAAGAAGACATGGCCAGGAGATGATCAAGCATGGGTGCAAAAAATTGTAATTTATGCCAGTTAAGTTCCTCTTCAGTATCATCATCACAAGGTATACATATAGCATTCTACATTTTATCATCTTTGACATTTTTCCAATCAATCTAAAACGCAAATTTACATGATGTATCAAAGTAGAAAGTCATACCGACACAAAAGAGGAACACAACAGAAAGGATAGCTCAAATGCATACACATGCAACAAGTCCATTCCATGCACTAGGTAAAGGAGTTCACATAACGAAGATTGAGCCAAAATGAACATTCAAATTTTCCTGATGTGAAACAATATCGAGGATGAGAACAAGTCTTTACATACAAGTTGATTGTGAATTTTCTGACTACAAGTTGTTGAGAACCCAGCCACAACCACCTTAGCCTCCAGATTGCCCTAAAAATATATAACATCCAGTAAGTTTACAATGGATTATAGAGCTTGGAGAATACCATGACCATGAATTACTTCTGAAGCAATCCACCTACCTTGTATTCTGCAATCAAACGAGAGACAGCATGATAAGCTGGATCATCTTTGCTCTCTACTACAAATAGGAATTCCAGTGGTCCCCCATAAAGAGATGTAATCTGTGTTTTTTTTTATGTTAAGAGCATGTAAAATTAAAGACATATAGACACCAATTTGTTACAAATATTTTGCAGTCTGATTGTACCTGAGTTCTCCAATTTTGCAAATTATGCTCGCCAAAGCCCTTCAAAGGCATAATTACAGAGACCCTAGGTAAATTCTCCTGAACGGAGTGTTCAAGCTCATCTATGTCATCACAAAGGAATGCAAAACTATTTCCATCTACAATTCTTCGCCTCATGTTCCGTATAACCTTTTTTCTGGTAGGAGAGCATAGATTGCAAAAGAAAATCAGCTGCTGACAGTTTCCAGCTATATCAAGTCAAATTTGAAGTAAAAACAGTTCCCTTCTTACCTCACAAGATACGCAAGTGCCCATCCGAGAGCAAGTGTTAAACAGATCAAGCACCCCTACGCAAATAAATTGGATAATTAGCATCGAGCTATAGCAAGGAAAATGTCATAGCCACAATGAAAACGTTTGAACGTTGAAAAAAAGTACAGATTCAGATGACGTGTCACCATCATGGACATTCAAAATAGACCAGAAAGGCCAAATAACATACAATTGGTGTCATGCGGCGCCTTGCGAAGGAGGAAAACAAGCCCTGAGATATAGCCAAGCTTACGCAACAACACAGTACGGAAACATTTCACAGCTTCCAGGACGTCGGTATCAAACTTATCCCCCACCATCTTACAGTTGCAAAAAAAAAATCCAAAAGGAACACTTAACCTGGTTTACAGCAGTGAAACTTTACAGCGCCACAGTAAAGTTGCACCGCCGCCAAAATCCTAAATTCCAACAGGCAGGAGAACAGAATTCTCTGCCAGCCAGAACTACTCCTCTAACAAAGTTACAAAGCAATGCTACTCTCGCAGCTTCCATACAATTCCCTGCCGCTGCCCACAACCTACTACAATGCGGAGAAGATGCTCACCTGGATCTGGACGAAGACCGCGATGGTGCTGGTGAAGGCGCGGCTCAAGGCGGCGAGCACATTATCGGCGGCGGCCTCCATCGCCGCCATTGCCGCCTCCATAGAGCCGCGGCGGGGCCCCTCCCGAAGCTCTCAGACGCTTCCGGCAACGGAGAGGGAGGAGCAGGAGCGAGAGGCCGCGTATCTCACCGGATCTCTCTCCCCGCCAGGCGTCGGGCCTGGGTATGACCGGGGCGGTAAAGGAGAAGAAAGAAATCCGGGGTAGGATCTCGTGAGAAATTTGTATGCGCATGGACATGGGGAGCGAGATTTTTCAATTTTTACCCCCCAAATAATACGTTAGCTTTTCAATTTTTATCACTCAATTCGTAAGATTTTCAATTGTTATCACTAAATACATTTTTCGCTTTAAAACATACCATTTCTTTAAAATTTTAACATTTTTATTGTTTTTATATTATGTTATTATATTGTATAATAATATATTATATTTATTATATTATGTTTATTATACTATTAACATCACTTAAACTCAAATTTTGTTTATTTTAACACAATATAAAACAGTGAAAATAATTAAAATTTTGAAAAAAAAATGTATGTTTTAAAGTGAACAACGTATTTAGTGGTAAGAATTAAAAGACTTACAAATTGAGTGGTAAAAATTGAAAGGATAACGTATTTAGCTGTAAGAATCGAAAATTCTCGTGAGGGCGGGGTCGCGGTGGCGGTTGATTTGGGCTCTCTATAGTGGCATTTGTGATTAGGGCCCGGCCCTGCTCCCAAAAATATTTATTTTAAAATTAGTACTCTTACTAGATTTATTGTGCTAATGATAATAATTTTAAACCTCTTTAGAGCATGAAATTTTTCCCTAAATACTGTATTTTCATATTGAACATGAACTAATTTTGATGAAATTTCTATTTAATTTCTGTAAAAATGATGCATCCCAAAATGAACAGCGGACAGAGTTACGCAATTGTCATGGTCCTGCATCACTGCTATAGCTTCAACTGTGGTTTTGGCAAAGAGGAAAAAGAATCTGTTGTGAGCTGGGACAGGGGGATGCCATCTGCTCCATATTTCGCGTTGGCCAATCCTCTCTCCTTCCCCCCTCCTGGAAACGTCCAAAAAATTGTCAGAAATGTTCATCGAACATCTGTTTCATTACAGCCTGTGATGACGGGGCGTTTGCATGTTACTGCCTCCAGCCGAGCCCTCCATGACGAAGCCTTCCAGCCACAGGCGGTTTTCTTCATTCTTGACTATAATTATTCAATTTTTCAAATGTAATAAACTGGTTTTGCTACGTGTAAGCCCAAACATCAGGTCCGTGATAAACATTTTCTGGACAAGACGAACAAATGCAATTATGCAACCCCATTCAGATTTTCAGGCTGAAGACTAGACCAGATCCGAGTGATAAGTAACACGTAGATTAAGAAAGGAGAACAGCAAGCCAGATGGTGATTAACAAAGGAGAAACGGGCGATCGGCGGGCACACATCACATGCGACGTGTGCCCTGATATAATCGCCGTAAGAAGTGTCAGGATTTCGGGAGATCGACTGAATGGATCCCGGAAAACAACGTGGCAGTCATGATCGATTGACCAAGAAACCATGGTCAGATCTGCAACAGGGATGGAATCATGCGGCGAGTTGATCCGGATTCTTTCTCCACACTCTTCCACCAAGTTCCGAACACTGATCAAGCCCGGTATGATGTTCCCCGCCCGTCCCAACCCAAGCGCTGTGTATTCTCAAAAAAAAAAAAACGCTGTGTTAGAGCAAGATCTAGGGCGCGTTCGTTTCCTAAGGCGTTTTCCGGCTAAGGCGTTACCGCTCAGCCGTTCGGTACAGCTGCAGCACTCACCGATTAAACATGTTGATCGGTAAATAATGGCTGCAGCTGCAGCCTTCTAATTAAAATCCACTGTAGCAGCTGCTCAACAAACTAACAGCCACAGCTATAAGAATCTAAAACAAACACGCCCCTAACACGTTGCTCGGGATGGAATGGACTGAAGTAATAGGATAAGGGAATGGATAAGATCATAAGTTGACGTGCAACATACGTGTAATGTAATGCTTGATGTTTACTTGCCACTCTCTCATGCGTCGTGTATTGTTTGGATCCAGCTTGTGGAGTTCGTGTCGGAATGGTAGCCGGACGAGTGATGAGTGAATGAAGCCAGGAAGGCACCTTCAATGACGGTGAAGAGGATATCCTTTCGGCAAGGTGCAGATGCTGGAGCCATCTCGGTGAAGAAAGAACTGAACAAATACAGAAAGCAGCCCAGTATGCGAGACCCAAGCGAAAAGAGGCTTGCTGCGCCTCCAGGATAACAGCCCAAGACGCCATTAGTGGGCCTCCGGTCCACAAGGCACACGTGTCCAAGAGCATCCTCCATGCAGCCATGCTCACCAGAGAAAATTCTGAACGCGCTCTCACGAGCTTAAAACCATCAGGGAGAAAACATTATGCTGTCAACACTGAACCTATATCTGATTCAAAAAAAAAAACTGAACCTATATCAAAATCTTTTCAGTACTAAAGAAACTACTCGTCCGTAAAATGACCTTTCAAAAATGTTCATTCGTTATATACTGTGAGGCAAAGGTTAAGAGTAGAGGTTACCTATACCGCCTATGTGCACTGCAAGAAGGACGCGAACTATGAACAAGCACGAGGCAAAATTCTACGGGTTGAAGAGCTTGCGGAACGGCCCGTCCTTGCGATCTTTGGCCGCCTCCGTCAACGCAATGAACCTCTTGAACCCTGTCGTTGCTGCTCCGCGCCCGAGCGCTGCGGCTCGGGCGAGCACGTCCTCTCGGTTGGCCGGGGCTCCCGTCAAAGCAGCCATGCTCGGTGTAACTGAGACGGCCGGAGTTGGGACTGGCGCGATCTGGACGGATGTAGTGGCAACCGGTGGTGCGACTGTCGGAGCCACTGTTGGGTGTTCTATGGCAGGGGCAAGCTTGTTGAAGTCTTCCAGGATAGCTTGTTGGTCTGTTTTCTTCAAGCCCTGTAACAGAACAATAGTGTCAGATTAACCAATGTGATGAGAGGCTGTGCTTGGCATCGAAAGGAGGTCAGTTTTAATGTAAAACCTTGGCATCAAGTATTCGCTGAAACTCAAGAGGTGCACCCTCCGGAAGTAGGGCACGGTATGTATTAGCAACAGAATCAACTGGTGACAAAATAACCTGGATGGAGTTGCACCATTAGCTTGATACTATCTGGAGGTAATCATCTGTAAAGTGTCTTTTTGGCAAAACTGATGTAAGTTAACAGAATCCAAGATCATTTCCCCAATTTACCTTAAGGAGTGCTTCAGCTTTACTCATTTCACGGCTTACAAACTTTGAGTAGCTAGATGCAGCCATACTCTGTTATGTACAATGAAAAGAAGTCATATATAAGACATGTCAAATAATCTATCTTCTCAGCATCATCCTTTCAAAAGATTAAAAAAAAACTTACAATGATTAGCGACTTTTCCTTTTAGCAAGCAATTTATTGCATTTGTTTGGCACAAACATTCTTTAAATGCATATAAGAACTAGCTTGTTTTATAAGCACACTGCACTTCCCACCTCGAATTTCTTCCCACAGATTCACGGATACTTGAAACAGAGAAAATCACTACACTTGGCAGGTTTCTCAACTAAAGCAGGATTGTAAAAGACATTGACAATGTATTATACTGATGATTTTGTGATGGTAAATAAGTTACCTGTTTCCCAAGAGTTGGGATGTCTAGGAGAATAGTCTTTACTGCTTGGGTGTCCAGAAGCATCTAGGAAAACAAAATGGAAGAAGTGAGAAATTTGGTAAACAGGAAACAAAAATCTGGTAGCTTCACATGGCATTAATATACAACTGTTGTGCACCAGTTTCAGATATATGCTTGCACTTGTATATGTTGAGATAAAACCGAGGACCAAGAGAGGCTGCAAGCTGAATCAGAACAATCAATTAAGTATAAAAGACAGTGCTGATTGCCAATATGCACTTCAACAGAAGATGACATATCACTAATGTTTTAGCCGTGATAAATATCAATAATAATAATCTTACCTTACTTTCACAAAAAGAAAAATAATATTACCTTGTCCAAGAAGTACTGGAAGTAGGTAGGCGAAAGAAGGCTACCAAGCACAGGAATACTACTGGACAGTATAGAGCTGATACCATTCACATATCTGTCATGGAAAGGTGAATTGTCTTAATGATAGTTAATATACTTGAATAAATGATATTGCATTTTTTTTGGCTGTTTATTGAAAACTTTGCAAGGCGCAAATGCTTATAGCACGTGCTTGCGCAGGGTCTGGGAAGGGTCCGACCACTTTGGTTTTGTACGAGCTTATAGCACATATGATTGTTGCACATAATTTATCATTGAACCTAGGCTGCAGGACTTCTGTTACAAGGATGACTTGTGTCCCATATCAGCTTTAAAGCATACAAAATGAATTTTGTCAGAATATGTAACACAAAAAGATGCAGCAAGATCATACTCTGATTGGTCACCGACACTTTCAATGGTAGCCCATGGAACACGGGTCATTGCAACCATTTCACTATCAAATTTGGTTTCAAGCCCATGCACAAGTGCCATCAATGCTTTTGTGATCATAGCTGAGAATTCATCCTGCAAGAAGTGAAGTATATAGGCCTTTCCTACAACCTTAACAATAACATAACTACCGGAAAAGATAATGATCAGTCACCTGAACTTCAGACATGTCCACCTTGTCAGCAAACTGAGGGTTAATCATCTTATCAACGTTCTCAGCCAGCTCGCTAGCCTGTTTTTTTTTGGCAGAAGTCAACAGCCACAACAAGAGTATGAGAATTCACTCACATTCAATTATGTCACACGCAACAAAGAATGAAGGATGACCTACTAACAGACTTCTGCTCCAAAATTTGTTTTGTCAACCTAATTCCATCCTCTACCCATTCTTCTTACTCCTGTGTTCCTCAAATTCCTCTAAACAGATTAACTACAAGAGAAAACTATGGAAAGTTCGGCTGCCAACCACTCAGCAGCCCGTCTCGTGCATTCCCAACAGCAGCTTTCCATTGCAAATGATAACATGAAGGAGATGCTCCATTTAGAAACTGGGTATGTGGTGCCAACGGAGAACTATGGCTAGTAACATTTACTTTGGCTATAAAAGAAGGGCAACCAGGATACAAGAGTTCAGCCAGTATACATGGAGATTACTATAGAATGAACACATATCTTAACAACTCAGTTTCTTATTAGCTCCAAAGCCTGTAATTTATAGCTATTCATGAGGCCCTTTACAGCCTGTTCTCTTTGTTCTTTCTCTGTACATTAGGATGTACTAGACCCAATGCACTTGGTTTACCACAGTAGGGGTTTCCCCTACCGTAATCAGGTCAAAACAAATGTGCATGGAGATTGGAGAACTTTGTATTATTTGATGACTGTTTTTTCTAAAACCGACGACAAGAATCATTTTGCGTATTATTCAAGTGTTTACAGAAGCAAATCTCGAATAGCCTTTTTTTTAGCAATGCGCAGCAAGGGAAACCCCTGCTGTGGTAGATATTATTAATAAAATATAAAAAGCAATACAAAATAGAGAGGGCAAAAGTTGCACCAAATTTTATAAGAGGCTTGTTTATAGTGGCACATAGCAAATTTTATACAAACAAACTGAGATAAATCTAGTGCCACAAAAGTTGTTGTTTTTTGTTACTAAGGGTCAAAATAGTTGAAGTTTGGTGATACAACAATAAAAATAGCTGTATGTTGTACCTTTCTGAAATTTACTGTTAAGAATACCATTGTTTCATTTCCTTCAGCACTAGTTGCCAATTATGGTCTATTTCAAGGGAAAATCAACTTACTGTCTGGTGACAATACTCTGCAGTGTTGACAATGTATCATATCATCCTCTCGTCCCTGTCTGAGGTCTGCAATAATGGCCATAGGACATAAATTGCTAGTACTAAATGGGGGAAAACAAGTAGGAAAAGAACAATTCAATAGTGGTGATCATACCCTGATTTGCCCGTCAGTACCAGTAGCAGCTGCAACAATACCAGTGCCGCCTTTTGGCAACCTGGCATGTAACTTACCCGCATATATTTTGAGTATTCTTTGAAATACCTAGCAAAAAGTACAGGGGGGAAACAGTAATGAGTCTGTTTGAAGCTCAAACATCTTAGGCTTTGATAGAAATGTCCAATTGTAAAACTTAATCAATAGGTTTCTAATATAACTTAAACTGGCATCCAGTCTTGAGTGAGGTTGTTAAACATGTAAGGTACTGACACTCTTCTCCTAAATATTAAAGATGCACAGCTCTCCTGCGTTGTTGTTGTTGTTGTTGTTATGTATTTGATCAGTTCAAGGAGACTAAACATCAGAGTATCATACAAGCTTGCTAACCACAGAACAAACTGCTCAATTCAAGGACAGTTAGTCCGTTCCATATCGGTATTGTACTATCCGAGGTGTTCTTATTTGTTTCCCTATAAGGGAAAATTACAAAAGCAACTATTGTTAATCTGCCATATATTATGTCACACCTACTTGGATCAAACAAGGAGCCATTCATAACAGAAAGCTGCCAGTAAAACCTGAAAACAGTTGCCTACCTGAAACAAGTTATACAATGTTTGGTTCTTTGTTAGTGCACTGCACCGCTTTAAGCTTTTCCCGATCACCAAGAAAACCTGCGCAAGTGAAAAGATGAGTAATTTAGTAAAAGTTGCCAAGCACAACACGACAAGTATAAAACCTGCTGGAGGGCTAGCTTTGGAAAAGCAAGGCCTAACTTAGCAATTTCTATCACTCCAGAATTAAGGATGTTGATAAATCCTCCCAATACAGGTCGAAAAATGAGAAAGAAAGATGGCAGGAACAATCCAGTTTTTAACCCAGTCTAAAGGAGTAGGATAATCTAAATAAAAATCACTGAGTCCAGAACAAAAAGTACAGACAACACAAAACCTACTGGCACTGGAAGGCTATCTTCAGAAACCAAGACCTCATTTAGATTTTCTATCATTCCACACACGAAAAGTTGATAAATCCTCCCAAGACAGATCTAATAGGAGGAAAGAAAAATAGCAGGAACTAAGTTTTTAACAAGTTCCATAGGAATAGGATAACACTACGTATGATAATGAAATTTTGACCAAAAAGAACATTGTAAATCAATATATTATGGGGCCATTGTGTTTCAGCCACAGTTTCAAAAAGTGATGGCTAAATCACAAAATGTAAAAAACAATGGCTGAATCACAATTAGACTTCAAATCTATGGCTGAAACACCATTGTCCCATATATTATTTACCTGCATGCTGCTTGATAGAATGTTTGTTTGACTTCCTTCCTCTATTTCCCATCTTTCTTCCTGCCAGAAGCCCAGAATAGAAGGGTAAGCTCATCGTAAATCAAGTATCAAGGATTCCAAATATTTATAATGTGCGTGTACCTGGACAAGTTTTTCTAATTGATCCATCAAAGATTTTCCCTCAAGTTCTATGTACACAGACATATATGGCTCAAAACAAGAAGAAATGATTTCATGGAAGTTGAACTGCAAGAGAACACAATACGTAAGAAGAATATCCAGCGTGAATCATCATTCAATTGTAGAAACAGTACTAAATATGCACTGCATAATGCAGATAGTTGACTAACCCCAGCACCAGGAACAGACAAATCTTTCTGCTTGTCTTTGTCCTGCCAGTAATGTTGGTAAACGAATTGGAAAACATAAAATAACATAAAACAATGAAAAACAAATTACTCAGGATTCAAGAGCAGATACTTGTACAACTTCATCATTTGGTCCTGCCAGTTTCTTTTCATATTTCTTCCGTATATCTGAAACAATTTTATTATGTTCTTTACCCTCATCTTCATCATCACTCCCAGACCCTTTATTTCCGGCGCCTGCAGCTCCACCACTGAATTTCTCTGCCAACTCTTCCTCAAATTCAAGGGTCCTTTGGAATGCCTACAATGGAAGCAACTCGAGTGCTTACTACAGAAGTTTGATATGGCAAACGAATCAGTTCACATACTCGGCTCAACATCCAAACATATCAGACATATTGTTTGTTTTCTTGATCTTTCGTTACAACAACAACAAAGCCTTTTTGTCCCAATCAAGTTGGGGTAGGCTTTTCTGATCTTTCGTTCAATTGCAGAAATGACCTGATAATAAATGACCTTGAAGCAAAATAGGAATATTAAAAAAAACAGCTATGAACTAGAGCCAAAAAAAAAGAGCTCTCAATAAGTTCCATAGCTTTCTGAGATAAAAGACAGCGACATCTAACTCCATGCTTCCAAGAAAAAACAGGATTTACCAATAACAAAGTTGCAACATCTGGTTTTTCTTTGAGATTGTTAAGGATATCAACAAGCTGGGCCCTGCAAAGAAGAATTCACCTGTAAATCGATTTCCAGGCTGGAAGATAAGAATCGGTTACAATGTTGTAGCTTAACTTCAGCAGTTGAGGTGAGAAATTATATATTCAAATTAAAGAAGACCAAATTGTTCAACCACGGGAAACATATAGTGCAGAAAAAAATTAAGTGAAGATGCCATTCTAGTTTCAAATTTGGAGGAAGACCATTAACAACAAAACCAGAAGGGAGAGAAAGCACACCTTGTAATCTTACAGAACTGGATGCACAACAGATAGTCAACATGCCAGGAAGGTGGAAATATTTTCCAAGTTTCTTCATTTGACCGTAGTCGACGTTTAACCCATGCATATCTCCTTTCTGTCTTATCTAACTTGGCAAGTTCTTTTTTTTTCAGAAGTATCAAAAAATATTTGAAGAAAATAGGGTAAGTAATTTATAAAAACCAGAACGGTCTACGTAATACATGAAAGATGCTCACCTGCTCCTTCAAAAATTTGCTTATATGATGTGAGTTCTTGCTGCAAAAATTCTTTACTAGTTCTTCTTTTACAGACGGTTCCAATGCATCAACCACCAAGCAAGCATCAGATAGCTGCTGCAATAGCATGGAATCTTCTGTTTCCTTCCCGGTTCCTAAGCTGCAAAATACAAATCCATGGGCCTATTTCTAAATATAAAGTAACACATACAGAGCAGAACAGTTGTCAACTGAATAAAAAACTTTGAATTGCTCGATTGCCATAAATATTACAAACATGAAAAATGCTCTAGATACTCAAATTGTTGGTTACCAGCGGTCATATAATCATAGATACATGGGCCACCAAAGAGATAGATGTAATCAATTCTAGAACTGTAATAATCAAAACATTTTTTTCACTGTGAGCTACACCTACATTTGCTCTAAATTTTCTGGAGAAATTCCACGATGTTACTTGGAAAAAAATAAATAAAAAAAAGGAGAAAAGGTTGCTGATCAGAAAGGTTACGCCATCTTGAGCTGATTCAGGGACTTAACTCGTCCCATGCCAGGGTGTTCCTTCTAGCTCAAAGCTAGTTTACTGGTCAGGTATTGACCAGAACCTGACACTGCCATCAACTGGTAACAGTCCTTTTCTCAATACCAAAAAATTTTACCAGCTAATAGACTTTTTCTCAACACTGATTTTTTTTTTAATAGCTGAGTACCTTGAAAAATCTGAAAATACATGAGATTTAAGGATTTTCTTGATATTCTTGAATTTTTCACTGAGCTCCATTATCTTCGGTACATCCCTATATGATTCAAAATGACTGCATAGCTGGTTCACTGCCTGAAGAATGAAGCAGAGTCAGCAAGTTTACTGGAAACTTTTTCCACACAATTTCTGAATTTCATGAAGAATATTGAAGAATTAAGTAGTGCAGGAATTGAGATCAATGCTAGAAAGTCTAGTAGTCTACAAATGTAAAGTAGCACATTGTACCTCCAGCTGTGCAGCTGCTTCTTTGTACTCCCGCTTTGAGGCCATAACTTGAAGTTGCTCAACAGCAGAAACTGCATATAAGCATATATAGCCACATAATTTAGCTAAGGTCTATGTGTTTTTGCTATTGCAGCTCTTTTTTTTTATATCAGCACAATAGTATATACTCCCTCCTTTTCAAATTAACTGACGTTTTGGCTTGGAGCTCAAATATTAAGGTGAGGGTTGGTGTCATTAAATAGTGCACGAGAGTTTTCTGGGTGAGGATGGCATGCCCCCAGCCACAGCGTGTGTACTGCCTCCTGGCCAGGCTCACAGCAGCGATACCCAGCAGGTCTTCCGCAAGCACGCAGCGATGCCAGTGGGTGTAGAAGATCCCTTTCGGCTGTGTAAACGAGGTCAAAAATGCTTCGATAACTGGGAACGACAACTATTGCGGGAAAAGTTCCAATTTTTAGGACGTCAAGCAATTTGAAAGAGGAGTATATACCTACAGAAGGGCAATATAAAAAGAAGGGAAAAGTCTGCTAAACCCCCTCACCTATGCAACGAAGAATACTTAACCCCTCAAACTTTAAAACCGGTTACTTTACCCTCTAACATTTTTAAAACCGTTTAATTTACCCTCTCAAGCCGTTTTGGAGCCGGATTTGCTACTGTAGCATGCTATAACCTGATTTATTAATACTATTGTACAGTATAATAATAATTATTATAATAATAATAATAATAATATATTTATTTTTTGTTTAATTGGTAATGCATTTATAGTATATTTAGTGATAATAACATATTATTATTATTTTAATTATTATTATTATTATTATACTGTACAATAGTATTAATAAATCAGGTTATAGCATGCTACAGTAGTAAATCCGGCTCTAAAACCGCTTGAGGGGGTAAATTAAACGGTTTTAGAAACGTTAAGGAGTAAAGTAACCGGTTTTGAAGTTTGAGGGGTTAAATATTCTTCGTTGCATAGGTGAGGGGGTTTAGTAGACTTTTCTTTGAAAAGAACTAACCAAGCATAGTAAAACGGTGAAGAGCAGTTACTGTAGTTGTTATAGGCCTTTTGGTGCAATCCAACTTTTTAATATCACGACAGATTTCTTGAACCATTGTTTCCCTTTGTTCAGCCTTTGTCTTAATCCCATGTATCTTGTGCATTAGCTCTTGTTATTGAAGGCAAAAGAGTTAACTCCAAGCAACCCATTAAGTGCTCATCCTAGCAATCTGACAAAAAGGAAAATTCCAGGAGTAAATCAAAGATAGTAGCACAAAACATGTCTTAATCAAGCAAGTTTATAGGGTGCAAACTTAATTACCTGAACAGCATTAGTAGCTGCAGCAAGCTCCTCCTTAGCCTTGGTTCCAGAGTTGCTCTGTGGGATAAAACCGGCTTATCATTATCCAGTATACAGTTACAAGAAAGTGGGAGCACAAGTAAGCGTTTATTCATGTGTTTGGACCATCAGAAAATTCTTAATAAGTTCACTAGTCACTAAAAGCCCATGGCCATATCATTCACAGGCCATACTACTCATCAAAGTATGAAACGAGTCTATTCCATCAGTTCAATTTAATCGATTCTAGTGCAGAGGAGCATATACATTACAAAGAGCAGCACTGCACTACGTGCAATGTAAGATAACAAGGCCAACCTGCTGCCTGACGGCGGCAAGGATGCTAGCATCCACTCGGCGAATCTCGCTCTGTATCTTCTGCATCAGCGGTTCGACGCCCGATAGTGACGCCTCTGCAGATCATAAGAACATCAAAAGCAATCAGTTACCCTACAAGCTCCGAACAGCAGCAAAGCTCAGACGAACACATTGCTGCAGCAGCAGCATCACGGGTTAAATCCCTGTGCGAGTGAGGCGTCCATGATTCGCATTATAGCGGCGTGCTTACCAGTGGGGAACATCTGGTTGATGTACTCCAGGGCGCTAGACTTGTCCATTTTCGCCGGCGAGATTCTCCCCGCGCAACCGCGCTACGATCTGGGGAGTTAGATGATCTGGAAGGGGAGGGCGTCGAGGAGGAGCCGATCTGGTGGGGTGCAATGGCGCACGCAGCGGGCTACCCCGCGCGCGCGGAGGTGGCGGAACAGGTGGGGACGTGGGGTCCAGTTGCTGCGGCTCGCCGCCGCGCGGTCCAGAGGATCTCTGTTTAACGGACTGTTTTGGGTTAGGCCCGTTACCATGTGCTCCTGGTAAGCAGGCTTTCGTGGATTCCATCTATGTGGCCCAAGTAGTAGAGACTGCTGACCCCGCATGGCCCTGCAGACTCTGCGGCCCAGCAAAATACTGCGCCCAGACACCATCCTCTCCGGGGATCGTCGGCATCTCCACGATTCAGGTACAGCTAGCGTCCATGGCGCTCAGCAAGCAAACACCGAGCCGAGCGGAACATGCACTTTCCGGGTTGTCTCTAGCGTTAACGCGAACCCCGCTCGACAGATGATCGCCAGCCGTGAAGCCACTCCCCGAACAGCCGGACTAACTACCTCGGCCGGCCGAGCTCGACCACCGCGTCGCTGCTTCCGTGAAGCAGCCGGCCCGTCGCCACCGAACGAGGCATCGGAACGACACCGCGCACGCGCGGCGAATCTCCAACCGCATCTGACGCTGGCCTCTTCCCTCGTCCGCATTCTGCTCTCCACCCGACCGGTACATCGTTCGATCGATCGCTTGGCAGGCAACCAGCAGAGAGGTCCAAGTCCGCCAAGACCTGATAAAAATCCTCGAGCACTAGGCGACGTGGCGAGTTGGCGACCCGTCAATCATCGGCGACTCTCTGAACCGTGTTATTAGGAGCGGCGAGGGAATCGCTGATTAGAATACGGCCACGGGGGAGGTCCAGCGCATGTGCTCTCCGAATTCCGATCCGACGCTGCAATCATCCGCGATGTTCAGAAGATGCGGTTCCTTTCGGCTAAAACACAAGGCTACCGTCGGCGGCTCTCGTCGGCTGCCTGCCGGGTGCACGATGACGTGAACGGTCTCCCCTGCGTCACAACATGCTCACATGGTACTGCCTGCAGCCTGCTTGAGGTCCGAAATGCTTTGTTCCTAGACGACGATGAGTGCATATTTCGGTCGTCCACACCGTTCGGTGCTGCTACGTTTCTTTTCTGTCAGATGGCAGCGTCATCACTGGCTGCTGAAAGAAGAGCATACGATCTCGCACTGATTTTGCACCGGAATTTCACATGTACAGTTACTCAGTACTAGCAGGTGCAGAACAGCAGGATGCCGAGCCGTCCGAAAACAACCCAACTGCCGGAGCGATTGATTCCGGCGGCGGCCCCGCCATTCACGCAGGCAAAACCGTGTTGCGACTGCCACCTCCCCGTGTGCTGCCGCTTCCAACTGCCGCACCCGCGCAATCAACCCTCCCAAGTACCAACATGCCCTCCTCCCTCCGACTCCGAGAAAAGTCCCGGAAAACCCGTCGCCTTCTTCTCGTCGCGCGCCGCCTCATCAACAGGCCCACAGGTGTCGTCTCCGTCACCTAAACGGCTTTGATTAGGGAGCGCGGAGGTCATAGGGTGTTAAACAAACACGGCTCGTTAATCGCCAATCATTTCCGCACGGTGGCCACTGTCGCGACTTACCTCCTCCACCTCCTCCCGTTTTGTCCTCGTCGCCCGCTTCTCCCTCTTTAAAATCCTAGGGCGCAGCAGGGCCTCGCCACCAGCAAGGAGAAAGAGACCAGTGATTGAAACCGAGACGGAGGTAGAGAGCCTGCTAGGCGAGAGAGATGGTGAGGATTCCGAGCCCGAGAAGGCTGTTCAGGAACCGCTCCAGGAGCTCCAACAGCAGCAGCGCCGGCAGCAGCGCTGACATCTGCGCCATGGTCGCTGAGCACGAGAAGATCGAGTGGGAGGTGCGCCCGGGCGGCATGCTGGTGCAGAAGAGGAGGTCGCCGGAGGACGACGCGGCGGTGGTCGAGGTCATCCTGGTCAGGGTCTCCACCGGCTGCCAGTGGCACGACGTCTCCATCGACGCCACCGCGACGTTCGGTACGTACGTTGACCACCGTTCTCCGTTGCAGGTCTTTCATCAATCCTTCTAATTAACCAGGCAGTGAGCGATCGGAATGGAGTTCGTAGTGATGGTTACTGATCATAAGCTGCGATTGCTGCAATGCAGGTGACCTGAAGGTGATGCTGTCGCTGGTGACCGGCCTGTGGCCCAAGGAGCAGAGGCTGCTGTACAGAGGGAAGGAGCGCGACGACTGCGAGCACCTGCACATGGTGGGCGTCCAGGACAAGGACAAGGTGCTGCTCCTGGAAGACCCGGCCGTCAAGGAGAGGAAGCTCCGGTCGACGACCCTGGCGCAGCTGATGGGGGTGCCTTGCCACTCCTTCATCCAAGTGTAGAGCGAGCATCTATTCTATCCCTCTAGATTTTGCGTGAATGACAGAGCAAAGGTTTCAGCTCAGTCTAACACCAATGTTCGGAAGACTGCTGTGTTTGAGTTGAGGGATTGAATTCGGCCGATCGAATCGACTAGGATGTAAGTACTGAACAAGGGGCGTCATCCCAGTGCCAGTGTGTGTGGGTTCTACTGTCTTGTTTCTTACAGTACTCTGTACATGCTCTCTGTTGACTTCAGCAATACGGTTCGTATTATGCATTGTAAATTGCACATGCGACATGTTGCCTTGTTGTTCAGATAAGCGGTGTCCATATTTTGCCCATTTTTGCACGCATGTACTGATGTACCCCTGTTGTTTTAAACTGCGAAATCACCAACCAAACGGTAGCAGGTTTCAGTCCTAAAAAGGGAAAAGAAAAAGGCTGGAGCAGGTTTACGGATTCCAAACATGCTGTAGGAGTAGAAAGCTGCCAGCTCGCGCTGAACCGCAAAAGCTGGACAGAAACTGCTTTTCAACAAGCTACCCTATCCACCGTTAACTAACCACTCCTTATTAAATCATCGCAGAATCAAAGACTTGGCCCGTACTATTATTTATTGAAAAAATAAAAGAGGGAAACGATCTATTCTCGAAACATTTCCATATATTTTTTTTAGTTCGAGGGTGAACATCTGCAAAGCCAAATTATGTGATACTGACACTATAATATTTGATGATAGCGCGCAAGACGTCGCTACGCCTGTTAGGTCGCGTTCGGTTCAGGGTTAAGGACTTACGGGCCCAGCAATCTGCCAAACTGCAAACATGTTTCGCGGTAGGCCGGGGTTATGATGATAACCAGGCGTAGCGTGCGAATCCAGTTCCAGTTTAGCCTCGCATGAACATGAACCGATGTCCATCTGCACTCGAGAACGCAGTTTTCGACCTGAAACAGAAGGCCTAATGCTACCAAACATGTAGTAATCGCCAGCTCTGAGCTCGCACCAGAAAGCTTTTGCTCTTTTAGCAACCGGCCAACCGTATACCTGAATCTTAAAAAACTGCTCGAGGACGCAAGCAAGTGGCCTTCTTGGATCTTGCTTTGAAGAGAAGACGGACGCTGCGGTATGTGGATAACACTGCCAGTCGGCAGCACGAAGATAAGAATGAAAAAGGCTGAGATTTCCAAGACCCCTCGTGCTCTCTCTCCTCTCCCCGTGTGGTTTTCAGAATCCGACCACGTTCACGGTCTAGACCAGGCAGTAAAAAGGTCGGCAACACAGGAGCACGTCTGAAGAACCCAACCGAACCGAAGGCAGGAAACAGCGGCAGCGAAAGGCGCCCCTGATGCCGTGATCAGGTGGCCAGCTCCGGGGCCGGCGACAGCGACCTGAAATATAAGGGTCGTTTGCAAGAGCTCTAGCTGCTGACTCTCAGTCACAACAGAATCAGAGAAGTTTCGTTAAACATTGTTTTTTAATAAATGATTTTTGTTTAATTCTGTAAACTGATTTTTTAAATAAATTAAAAGATTGAGAGCTGAAAAAAGTAATTTCTGTTCTGTGAAGTGATTCTTTATTAAAAATTTATATTAGAGAATTACTTTCAGTCATATATTCACTTTAAAAAAAATTAAAAATAAATTTAAAAAATAAAAAAACTGAGAACTCTGACAAAAAAAAAATGCTTAAAGCGAGAGATTATCCGGCTGCCCGCCCCGGTGGTCAACCTGATCCTCTGAACTCCTGCCGCGAACGGAGGAGCGGATTGAATGCTGCCCAGTGCCCAGACCCCGCCTAATCAAATGAGAGTCCGGGCACGCCCGCCCCCTCACAGTGCCCGCGCCGCGCGGCTTGTCCGAGACCGCGGAATCAGCGGCGCCCGCGCGGTCGTCCGTGGGGGTCCGGCCGTGTCCGTGTCCATCCATGGGCACCGCGGCGGCAGGTCGGCACGCGCACGTGCCGTGTGGGGAGGCTCTGGTTTCCCGCTCGCTCGTAAACGGAGGTGACCGGATCGCCACGAACGTGCGTGACCGCTTCCAGATTCAGCAAGGCTTAATCGACAAGGCTAGTGTGGCCACAGGTGGAACGCAGTGACCTTCTTGCTTCTATATGCGTACCCACGAGAGTCATGAGAATTTCTAGACTCTCTGTTAACGATCTTCGATACACGCGTTTGAATTTCTAGACTCCACGCAGAATGCCGCTCCTAGTTCTTCGTCTGTGAAAAAGAAGAAACAGACTTTCAGCATTAGTTTTGTTTTTATCGCCCCATTTTACCGTCAGATGTTGCATGTTGGCAGACTCTCGACATATCCAGGGACTTCTCCCTAAATTTTGCTCTTCAATGATAATTTATTTTTTTCTCTCTGTTGGAGGGAAAAGCTTAACGACGGTTTACTCTGTGCAATAATAATTGGGGCTTTTCCGCCTTGCGGTCCAGCAAACAGCCAGGTTTTGGACCAGGCCTTGAAGTATAGCAATGCGACGACCATTTGCGGCCCATTGGGTTTAAACCCATTAACGTGTCACTGTGATAGCCAAAGGCTCAGCAGGCCAGCAGGCAAAGCAATTCTCCCACTTCGACGACGGAATCTCCGACCGGACCTCCGGTCAGTTGAAACATGGCGGAGATCGCCGACGACGAGGCCACCCCTTCCCCTGCACCTTCCCAAGATGGCAGAGCATCCGGAGGCACGTCTACATCTACTTCCGCCTCCGCCGTTGGCAGCAAGCCGCCGTTGCGCACGACGAAGCCCGGCGTGAAGCGGCTCGTCCTCACCGTCTCCGTCCTCCTCTCCTTCCTCGCCGGTACTGACCCTCAACTCCCCTTCTAAATCCCGAGCTTAGGGTTTGGGCTTTTCCCGGTTTAACTCGCTTGTGTCTGTAGGACTGCCCTTCCTGCTGAAATCCACTGAGATCCACCGCTCGCCGCTGCCCTCGGACGCAATCGCCGACCTCGCTCGCCGCCTCCAGTCAAACCCTCCCTCCTTCCCCTGCGGCCTCCACGCGGTATTCCTCCGATCAAGCACCGGCTCTTCCGATGTCTCCCTCGCCAATCACCTGGAGCGAGAAATTTCTGCCCAGCTCCAGCTCCTCCCCGCCGCTTCCACCGCTGGTAACGTCACGGTGTCAGTCACCGTCGATTCAGCGAGTGGCTGCAGTAGTAGCAGCAGCGTTATTGGTTCGCGTTGGCAGTGTGGTGCTGTGAGCGCTGCAGACCTGGGGCGCAGTGATGAGGTGTTTGATGAATTGCTGCACTCGGCATTAGGAGGCAATGGCGGGGATGAAATGAAGGTTTACACTGTTGTTGTTCTGGAGAGCGATGATGTGGAGCAAATGAAGATTGTAGTTGGGAAGCACCGGCATGCTTGGGTGGTGGGGAAGGTCGATGAGGCTGAGGCTGTGTCAGCTATTGGGAAGGTATTTAACAAATATTTCATGAATGGAGGTATTGAGGAGGGTGAGCCAGGCATTGGCAAAGGCGAGTTTATGCCAGTTGGATCAGATGGGAATGTAGTTCTGTCTTTTAGCTTGTTGAATGCTGATCCAAGCGATTCGGTGTATGATTGGTGAGAACAAAAAAACTTGTGACCTACCTTCATTGCTGCTGCTGGAATTCTTACACATTGCTACATTCAGGGAGTTTGAAAAGATTGGTGAGCAGATGATAAACCCTGTGGTTGACGCTCTGAGACCAATTGCTGAAATTAATATAGAGAGCCAGGTGTGAACCCACCTTAATTGAAGTGGACATTATCCCATTTCGTGTGAAGTTTTATTGTTTCCATTGTATCAGGATAGTATAGTATCTAGTAATCTAGTAAGTGATAAATCTATTGCTTCTTTTCAGGTTCTGTATCACACTCCAAAGTCTTCCTACTCTTATTCTGATGATAAACTGGGAGGCAACGTCCTTAGTATGGGAGACATCCCTTTCTTTGTATGCTTCTGACTAGTCCATTTGCTCGTCCTTGTAACTGCATTTTATTGTTGTTCAAGCATCTATATTGCTTAAGTACCAGATCCACCAATTTGGTCATGACATAAAAAAAACATGATATTTGCAGGTAAACTCGAATGAGTGGCACTTGGATACATCAATATCAGCTACAGGGCGATCGAAAGTCCTTCAGTTTGTTGTGTATGTTCTTTAGACCACACTTGTGCATTTTTTTTATTTGCTTTTTTTATTTTATATTAGACGTCACTCTGAGTTTCATGAACATGGTACCATGTGTTCTCTCCAATGCATATTAAAAATGTTAGTAGAATGTATTTGCTTTTTTCCTTTCCTGCTTCAAATTTCTTTTGTCAATCTTCTGGTAGGTATAGTTTGGCTTGATGTTCACCTTTATTTCAAATCGCCTGATGCCTGCAAACCCAAGTACCAACCCTTCACCGAATATGTTATATTCTCACCTAGATATTTTATTTAAACACATAACACACTGACATACTGTATCTTGATTTCGTATCAGTTGCTCATGCATTTGTGGATGTTCCTCTAATCTGTTCATTGTATATTTATTAGATATGTTCCATCTGCGAGGGAATGCCCATTGTATTTACAACTTCCTAATGGGAGGCTTTCAAAAACTAATGCATTTATATCCCCAGTAAGTGCTACGGTACCTAGCTGTTAAAAGGAAGTACGGCTGCCCTTTTTCTATTATCTATCTTTCTATTTACTTAACAGCATATCCTTCTATCCAGATGTGGGGAGGTGTTCTTATCTGGAACCCACCAGGCTGTTCACTTGATTCCAAGAAGGTTCGTTCAACCCAAAAGAAAATGTCATCTCAGGTGTGTGGAATTGATTGTTTTCTAGCCATTTGGACATCCAAGCATTCTCATGAAAGGGCTGCCCCTTGAGTCCTGAAAAACCTTCATTGCAAGGGCATTATTTGCTGAGACCTATATATGAAACAGGAACTTATGGAGACTCTTGAAATCTTCATTGGACAACTTAGGCAATTGTTTGGCCTAAAACCAAATTATATTGGACAAGATATGGATGGGACAATTAAATTTATAGTTAGTGAAAAGGGATTCGCAGAATGGTAAAATTTCTTTTCATCCTGCCTTACTATATTCATCACCATACAGAATTCGTTTTGCTATGGAAAAACCACAATACCGCAATCTGTAACTTCTATTTCATGTTGATTGTTATATGATGTGACCACTGCAGCACATCTTATCTTAATACTGTTCAGAGTTAACCAGATTGTTCACTGATGATTGGTGATCTGAACTGAATCTCAGCATCTTGATGTTCCAACAGTTTGAAACCCGCTGTTGACAATAAAAAAATCATCTGTTTCATTTCACACCATAACTTCACTTCGAAAGAAGACTAGTATTGCGGGGTTGATTGTTTTGAACACACATTGATTTTTTCCATAAATAATTGTATAAGGCTCTATTTGACATTTTTGAAGCTGTGGCTCTATTTGGCATTGTTACTGTTTCTTATTTCCTCTATCTTTCTTTCAGGGAGTTAGATCTGCTATATCGACAGCATGCCCGTTCCAATCTTTTGTCATGTCTCACCACCTTGGAGTCTCTTTCCAGTCTGGTATGGCACATTTTTAGTGTAGTTCTTAATAATATATACAAGTCCGGTGTTCACAGACGTACAAATGTTATTCCATTGTCAGGTCCAATCTCTCCCAAGAATGATTGTCATGGACGAAATTGGAAGACAGGTTTGTCCGTTGACCACTATTTTTAAATGGATAGCTCATTTCTCTGTAGCACTTTTGTTTTCTCTCACTTCGTTTTTGCTGTGGATGCTTAAAGCAACATAAATACACAACATTCATTAGATAATACATTTATTTATCTTTAATATATGTTGTATGACATAATGACAATGTATCTTACTAGTGCTTAAGAGACGTGTGCATAGGATCACTTACTGGAGAGCTGAAGGTTGTTCTGACTGCTATGATTTTTTTCCAGGTTGAGCTTTCACTTGAAGCTGCGAATTTAGCTCGAAGAAACACAACTTTAGGAATAAGTGACTCTTCAGCAGGCAAGTTTATGTTCTGTTTTGCAGAGTAATTAAAATTTTCTTAACATGTACTGAGAACGGTGATGCTGTACAGTATCTGCAACGAGAGCAAGGGCACTGGCTGAGGATGCATTTTTTCACCCATCCATTATGTCAATCAGTTATGCTTCTATAGAGCATTATTTTGCGATTTACATGGTGAGTGCACTATTATATTTCTATCAGTTGAAAAAGTATCATTGGCACTTTTTTTGTTTGACCCTGTAAGTAAATACTAACGTAGTTCACAACAACAACAAAGCTTAACAAAGCTTTTAGTCCCAAGCAAGTTGGATAGGCTGGAGATGTAACCCGCAAGAGTCAATTCACAAGGATAAAAAATAAAAACAGGAAGATGGAGAGGAAGAAAAAAGGGAGGAAAAGGGCAAGTAAATAACATAGTTATTATTCTATTTTTTTTTATTGTGGTTGTGGATAAAAAAGGGCAGCTTGGTGCGCATAGTTCCCGCTTGCGCCGCTGCAGGGTCCGGGGAAGGGTATATTTAAAGCTTTTCATTTTGCAAATACACTAAAATTCCATTCCTGAAAAACTTTTCAAATTATGCTTAAGTGAAGAGCTGCATATTGTATACTAAAAATCATGTGCGTGTTCCATCTGTCCTACAGACTCACTGTTGATTAAACGATTTTGCCTCACTAGTGTTTAAGATCATGGGACATTCGTAGTAAATAAAGCTGCATTCAGTTCATATTACAATTAGGCACCTTATATCTGTGACACTGGTAATTGTGAGATAAATGATGCTTTATCTGTGGGACTGACATTTTTAAAATGATGTTTCTGTTATACAGCCGTTTTTTGCACCAGTTTCCTTGCACGTGCTGCTGGCTGCAATCAAAGAGTTGAAAAGATACAAGGTAGAGCGAGCCAAGTATTTAGCATTCCTTGCTTCCCGTGCGGCATCCTCCTGAATCGATGGTGATTAGCAACTTATGGTTGCGTCATTGCCTAGTCCATGAGACAAAAGTTCGGCAGGTGATGCGAAGTCGGTGTTCCCTTCTGGCAGTCACATAGCCGAGACCTGACTTGTTCTGGTGCAGAAGAGAACATCCAGCTGATGCTAGGCTAAGTAGACATTGTGGTATTCGTTGCTTTATGTTGTAACAGGATACAGGTAAAAGAAGTCTTGTAACCCAGATGTTGTTTGGCGCTAGTACTCTTTGGACTTTAACTTTGACCATTTGTCTTATTTAAAAAATTAATTTAAATATGAAAAATTATAATTTATAGTTCTAACTATGATAATAAAGTAAATTATAACAAAATATATAATATTCATCAAACTTTTTTTAATAAGATGAATAGTTAAAATTGATGTCTGAAGTTAACGGTGTCAATAATTTGAAATTTGAAAACGGGAGTACAGGAGTAGTTTCTTCTGTCTAACTAGGAGTAGTTTCTTCTGTTTAACTAGAAACTACGCTCGTTCAGATTTTCAAACCATATACGTTTGGAATGGCTGAAGCATCGATGTATAATCTGAGTATTTCACAGCCTGAGCGGACCTTCTGGTTAATAAATTACACTGCTCACTTCATTTAAAATTACTTGTCATTATAGTTTTGATCTATATTTGTGACATGCAATTCAGTGTATTTCTTATACTAAGCAGCAGTGGCTAATGCGGCGGGTCACGCAAAATTGCTGTGGCTTTGCGCGAGCCTGGCGGTTCTCCCCGTGAAACAATCCGCATCATGGCGATCCACGATCCTCGAGATGACACACATGATAAAAAGGCCGAGACTGCGGATCTTTTAACAAATTTTTTCGATTTTTATTAAATTTTAATTCAAAAATAAATAAAAATTGAGTTTGATTCTAATTCGATCTGATTTTCATAGATAATTCTTCATAGATAATTAAGTTTGATCCATAGATAATTAAGAACAACTTTGGTAGCTATCATTTGATTATATGAGTATTATTGTGAACCATCTAGCTTCTACTGCTTTCATGCCTCTTATTGTGACATCATGATCAAAATGAACGGTTCTTTTAACGATTTATTCTCGTAGTTTCTGTTTAATCTTATTTTCTCCTCCTCATTGTTTGTGGCATTATGGTTATCTGTAAAGCCATTCTAACAGAACGCATCTCCTCGAAAATTTCTTTATTGCCATATTCGATAGCTCCAGCGTACATACACTATACTTAGCTCAAAGAAACGAGACTCCAGGAATACGTTGGGTGTAGAAAAACTCTTCGCCGGATCGCTAATGTGGTGTCCAATGCTCAAACTCACACAGTATTACCAAAGTTGGTATTGTAAAAGCAGAAGTCCATTGAACTGCTCTAGTGTCAATCTAGACACTCAGACCCGTTTCCAAACCGTTTGGAAAAGTAGAAATTTCATAAAAAATCTCACAGAAATTTTACAGAAATAAGTTTAATTTTATAGAAAAAATGTGGATTTTTTTTTGAGAGCGGAACAAAAAATACACACACACCGGCGATCATGCAAAAGTGCTAAAAGTGGTTTTTTCAGGGGAGGAGACACAGACAGCTGAGAAAAGTCGATTCTGGCAGCCCTAGGCTGGCTTTTATGTCGAAAACGACCAACTAGAGGTTCGCTTTTAGATCCATATATAGCTAAACCCAAGTAGCGTTAGATCTTTAAACCGAATTGCGCTTAGGTATTATTCAGAACACACTACCAGTGATCGGTGCTTGATCTGGGATCAGTTCGTCGTAAGCAAATCCAGGATCATGTATCCCAATTTTATTCCACACTCTAGAGTCTTACATAACAGAACAGGGTGTACACGTAAAACCTACTCCCTCCGTGCCGATATAAATTTATTTTTAACTTTTGTTGATTACAACTTTGACCAATAATTTTTATAGATTCAGTTAAATTTAAAAACTTAGTATTTGTACTTTTAAATTAAATTCATTAAAAAAATACATTCATAATATATATAATTTATATTATTAAACTTAATTAAATTTATCGAAATCATTGATCAAAAGTCGTAATCAATAAAAGTTAGAAATAGACTTTTATTGAGACTAGTACATATATAAAGGTACACTCAAATTTTATTCGACAACGATGACCGGGGACTATTGTTCAGGGGTCATGCATGCACTGCCGCCTCAAATGGATTTTGGCAGGCTTTATTTTTGAATAAAGAAAGACAAACAAGCACGTGGTGCACTCATCATGCATGCACGCAGAAACTTACCGTACCAGCTGGTGGTGCCCGTCGTCGATCAGACGACCGGGTCGATTTCGTCACTGGTCGGTGGAGCAACTTGGTTGGTGTCCATGGCCGTGAGTGAGCTGTCGCACTTGTCGACGCGGACGTCGGTGGATGGTGTTTTCGTGCTGGTCGGGGGTGCTGGAGGACCGTCATCGCCAATGCCGTTCCTGGTGGAGGGAAAGACCATGAAGAGGAAGCCGGCGAGGAAGCCGACCGCGAGCGGCATGTTGCCGAGGAACTCCTGCCAGTGTTCCGACTCCTTGGGGACGAGGCACCTCTGCACGCCGGCGTCGCAGAAGGCGAGGGACACGAAGACGGCGGCGCTGACGAGCGCGTGCAAGATGTCCCGCTTCTTCACCTTCTTACTCCTCTTTAACTCCGCAAGCAGCTCCTTCTTGGCCTTCTCGTCTAAGCCCTCCTCGAACAGGGGCAGCTCGCTCAGCTTGCGGTTGAAGAGCTCGAAGCCTTCGATGGTGGCCCGCCCGTAGTAAGTGTTGCCTTCCCTGTCCGTGACGCTGTCGGTGAAGCTCAGAAATATGCAGAGCAGGGTGAGGAAGCCGATGAGCCCCCAGGTGAACCAGAAGTTGACGTCGTGGTCCGTGCACTCGCCGCCCTTGGTGAAGGCCGGCGCCATCGTCTGGAACGCCAGCGTCGTGCCGGTGGGCAGGAGCTTCGACAGGTTCGCCGCCGACCCCAGCGACTTGTCCACCAGCCATGTCTTCATGTTCTGCTCGCCCTTCTTCGGCTTTCGATCCTGTTCTGCCGTCGCCGTCGGCGCCGTGCTTGGTTGTGCGGTGGTCGTGCTTGGTTGTGTGGTGGTGGCCATGGTGGATGACTCGATGTGTTTGTGTGTTTGTGCCTGCAGCATGCATGATGGCCTTATATAGACGGGGGGCAGGGTGACAGGCTGGCACCAACAGACAGGAACCAGGTGCCGATCGAAAGCTAGAAAGACGTCAGTGGACGCGACAATATGCGCGCCAAACAAATATTTCTGGGCACGTCGCTTGGGCATTAGGCCAAGTATACCGTGCGGCGAGAGCAAGGCGCACGTGCACGTAGAAGCGCCATAGCCATGGCGATCGAGCATCGACCATCGAGCAGCTCCGCCAAAAGGCCAACGAGTTTTCAGAGAGATAGCACTGACCCCTACCTTTGCCTACTAGACAAGCGGTCCTTCCTGCGGTGCTAGCCACCATGCACGCCGCAGCCCACCTCGCGGACGGCCCATAAAGAATTGGACATGAAGCCCGAAATCTGAGGTGCGGATTAGAACGATTCTTTTGCAAACGATCCCCACAGAGAATTGGGCCCGTTCATTCATGAAAAAAATCAAACAAGAAGGAACATGATTTCTCCTTACGCCTTTGCCCATATGCCTTGAACAAAAATAGCGTGATTTTGGAGAAGTCGGACAAAGACACTAATTAGGATGATTGGATCCAAATAACACACCAGGCCTAACGAATCATGAACTCGATAAAAAAAATAAAATCCTGTACTGATATCGGGCGGTTTGATTTATCTTATCATCACTTGTTTGTGACCAGAACGAATGAATGGGATTTATCCGCAGAAGAAACTCAGACCTGAAACTGAATCCATCGGTTAAAGCGGCAAACGTGATGCTGACAATATCCTTGCGTTTCACCACTTCTACTGAATCTGCATCGCGTCTACTGCTGCATCTAGCTAACGTACTGCAGCAGGCACGCAACGCTAGAAAAAGGAAAACGGCCACATCGATTAACTCCTTGGCAAGCAGATTCTCAAATCCGATCGTCTATTCTGTTCACATCAAGTTCTGCGTTTCAGTTCGTCTCTGACGATTCTTGAAATTTCGAAGAATCTTAGACCATCTTGAACGCCAGAGCTGTAGCGGCCGAAGTTAATACCGCCTCGGCCGCCATTAAAACCGCCCTTGATCTCCTCGACCGCCATCACGTCACGGTGAGCCATTAGCCATGGCTACCATGTAGAAGTAGCATTCATAGAACTGCACACCTATCAACAAGCCGGCGACCACCTCACGGACGAACCAGAACGATCCACCCATGTAGACGCGAATGAATCTAACCGGGATCTTCAACGAAAAGCCAGCCCAAAAGGGCCCAAGCTGAAGCATCCAACTTGCTGCTGCCGGCCTGCCGCCGCCACCCCCAACTTCCGAGTGGAATCTGACACCAGCTCCCCACGCTTTCTGTTACCGCCATAAAATCGATTCAATTCAAATCGTTTCTTCCCGCCGCAAAGGCGAAGGGCCGCATCATGTTGCTGCTCCGTGCTATAAATACGTCCTCTCCGTTGTCCTCCCCATTCATCAGATCGATCACACTCCAAGTCCAGTGATCAACCAAGCTGTCCATTAGCTCTAGCTAAGTCGCAGTTGCACGATGGCTAGTAGACAGCTTCTTCTCGTGGCCCTGGTGGTGGTGGCGGCGTCGTTCATGGCGGCCGTCGAACTGTGCCGCGCCGTTCCGTTCAACGAGAGTGACCTGGCGTCGGATCAAGCCCTGTGGGACCTGTACGAGAGGTGGCAGGTCCACCACAAGGTGCACCGGCACCACGGTGAGAAGGGCCGCCGCTTCGGCATCTTCAAGGAAAACGTGCACTTCATCCACAGGCACAACAAGCGTGGCGACCGCCCCTACCGCCTCCGCCTCAACCACTTCGGCGACATGGGCCGCGAGGAGTTCCGCTCCACGTTCGCCAACTCCCGCATCAGCGACCTTCGTCAGGAGGAGCCCCGCGCGCCGGCCGTGCCGGGGTTCATGTACGACGGCGTCTACGACCTCCCGCAATCGGTGGACTGGCGCCAGAGGGGCGCGGTCACCGCCGTCAAGAACCAGGGTAAGTGCGGCAGCTGCTGGGCGTTCTCGGCTGTGGTGGCCATGGAGGGCATCAACGCCATCCGGACTGGGAAGCTGGTGTCCCTGTCGGAGCAGGAGCTGATCGACTGCGACACGGCGGAGGACGGGTGCCAGGGCGGCCTCATGGAGAACGCCTTCGAGTTCGTCAAAGCCCACGGAGGCGTCACCACCGAGGCGGCCTACCCGTACCGCGCGGCCAACGGCACCTGCGACAACGTCAGGTCTCGCAGCGCCCCGCTGGTGGTGATCGACGGGCACCAGATGGTGCCGGCCAGCAGCGAGGAGGCTCTAGCCAAGGCGGTGGCGAACCAGCCAGTGTCCGTGGCCATCGACGCCGGCGGCCAGGCATTCCAGTTCTACTCGGAGGGCGTGTTCACAGGGGAGTGCGGCACGGACCTGGACCACGGCGTGGCGGCCGTCGGGTACGGTGTGAGCGGCGACGGCACGCCGTACTGGATCGTGAAGAATTCCTGGGGCCCGCGGTGGGGCGAGGACGGGTACATCAGGATGCAGCGTGGCGTTGGCGACGGCGGCCTCTGCGGCATCGCCATGGAGGCCTCGTTCCCCGTCAAGACCTCGCCAAACCCAGTGCCAACGCCGAGGCGCGCCCTCCGCTCCAGGGATATCTCCTCCCAGTGAAACATCGCTTATGCATCCGATACCACACAGATCTACGAACGTTCAAATACAGGCACATACGAACGTGGCCAGGGTTACTAGAGCTTTCCTTAAATTTACCGATTGTGTCCGTCTTGGTCAGGGACGATACAAAATAACGCTAGCGCATGTGCGCAACAACATCAGGTGTGCTACCTAAATTTGATTGTAATAATGCAGTGTAATGTAAAGTATAATGTGTCTTACAAAACATGTAATATTGTAATGTATAATAATCTAAGGTAATGCAATACAATGTGGCATTGCACTGAGGTTTAGTACGTATATATGAAACCCTGTATATTCCTTTTGTTCTTCGTCAAATATAATTGATGTTCTGTCAGGAAAGTCTACCTTCGATTTCAACTCCCAACTTTCTCTTGTCCGAAGAAAAAACCTCCCAAATTTATTTCCTAGTGGAATGGAAGGGAAGATAATGGACTGTTCAGCTAAAACGGTAATTTAACAATATATTTCATTGAAGAAGATAATTGTGGTGGAGTATGTAAAACTCATAATTTTATAGAGGCATATTTCCAAACAAGAAAATTTGTAGTGACCTGAAAATAATAACCTTATGAAAAACCGATGCCTCCTTTGGAGCGCAGGAATATTTCACAGAAAATAGTTTAATTTTAAAAGAAAAGCACATAATTTAGAAAAAAAAGTTAGATAAAAAAAATCCTCTCGTCAAGGAATGCCTGATGTGAACCTAGAAGGCATGGAAACAAATGTTAAAGTTTATAGGGAAATTGGACATCAGCAGTCAAGCACATCTTTATCTTGTAGGGCTTCTTTGAATTGGAGGGAAATTCCTAATTCCAGTCAAGGTTGATTTTCGTGAAAACTGGCCCGAATAGGTTTGGCTAGTTTTCGCGAAAAACCAAAAAGACTGCCACAGTAAACTGTAAAAACCGAACAAACGCAAAAATCATGATTTAAAATGAAAATGCCCGGTTTTCCGGTTTTGAATTTTTGAATTTGAAATTAAATCGATTCCACCGGTTTTCCCGATTTATCGCTCGGTTTTACAGATTATCGACTGATTTTTATTTTTCAATTTTTTTTTTTGAAATTTCACCGACGTCCGGTGAATTTCACTGAAAACTGTGAAAATTGGACCGGTTTTTGCGGTGTTGAAAACTCTGATTCCAGTGAAATTGAGTTGTTTACTGTAAAACCAGTATATGATCATTGTTGTGAAATTCTAGCGTCTAAGGAGGCCTTAATCCTAAATTAGTTCCATTTAGACTTCATCCAACATTGTGAGTGACAATAGTCTTCATAGGGTGCGTTCGCTTCTGATTCTAGTGGCGTTTTTTTGCTGCTGCTGTACGTTACAGCTGTTCGTTTCAGCTACTTAACATTTAAATGAGTGCTATTCTACTTCAGTTGCACAAAAATTGCTGCCAAAGGCTGCACAGCGCAGCTACAAAAATCAGAAACGAACAGGCCCATACCTCCAATAGGTAGCATCACATAACTTTTTTGCTTCTCCTTCTTGTGTGATATGTTCCTAACTGAATCATATTTCATCCCTATTTCAGTTGTATTATTAGCCTCTCACCACAAGGGGTGTATGCACCACACTACTTTCTTTTCATGGAATGGTCTTTATTTCTCCTTAGAAATCATTGATGCAATCTATTTCCTCCGTTCTTTAATTGTGTCGCTGTTGACTTTTAAATTTAACTTTGAACATTCGTTTTATTCAATTTTTTTTGATAAATTTCATATATTTTAATATAATTTAATTTATCATTAGAGTTATTTGAATAACAACTTAAAATTTTACATATTCAAGCAAATTTTTTGAATAAAATAAATGGTCAAAAGTTAAATTTAAAAGTCAACGACCATATCAATTAAAGAACGGAGAGAGTACGTTATAACAACGATGCTATATGGCTTGAGACATTGACGAAAGTAGCCCACCATGTGTGCCAGCATCAAGCTGGATCTGGGATTTAGATCCTCTGAATTGGAGGTCAAAATTATATAGAGACGCTTTTCTTTTTTTGAAGAAATTTTCATTAAGTAGCAGTCGAAGTACATGCAAATACAGAAACAAGTAAAATGAAATTAAAGAGAAATAATACAAGAGAAAAAGAAAGGCACGGGTAGGTGCAAGAATGAAATCGATTGCATGCATGCATCGAAATATCAGTCGTATGTCACATATAGCTCTTGCCCATTTTTGAATAGCATTCTTCCTTGAAGTTTTGCGCGTTTGTGGCTCCATAGGCGTGTACATATCACTGATGTTGATGTCCTAGCCGTAAAGGATGTGGATCTAGATCCACGTTGAATCTAAGATCTTTTTTTTGAACGTAGAAATTTCACATAAATTTTATAAGATTTAGTGCAATTTCATAGGATTTGAGATTTTTTTCGCAATTTGGGGGGGAGGGGCTAAGATGACCAAAGCAGTAAGCATGACACTGAGAAGTTTATTTCCTGTTCAACATTTCTGAATCTCCTATTTAAAGGTGCTTAATAGGGATGGCAACTCGAGTGCGGATTTCAGGTCCCCCTCAGGTTTTGCACCCGACAGGTGCGGGGGTGGGGTTGTTTTTTAACTTGCGGGTCGGACTCGAATTCGATCCGAACAAATTCGGGTGTTAGTGTGGGTTTTTTCTCGCACCCGCGGGTGCCCCGTCAGGCCCAAATTCAAAATCAGCCCAACAACCCATCTCATACCCCTCCTCACGGACCTCACCCCTCCATATAAAACTCATTCCCAACCTCCCAACCGTAACCCTAGGTCCCCAACTGCGCACCCCCCGCCTCCTCGCGACCTCGCTGCTCAGACCCGCCTCAACGATTGTCGGCATCGCCCCACCTCCTTGCGATGTCATCCTCGGCCCCGCCTCCACGGCCGTCGGCGTTGCCCCGCCTCCTCGCCGCTCGGCCCAGTCTCCACGGCCTTCGGCGCCGCCCTCCTTCTCGCCGCTTGGTCCCAGCCCCGTCGACTTCCCCGCCTCGTCCACCGTCGCGAGCCGTCGGATCTAGCCATGACCCGGTGACGACGTCCTCCACCACGCGCCTGCTGCCTCCAGATCCACCGAAGATTGATGACTCGACAGGGACCTGAAACCCGCGGCGTTCGGGTTTTAAATTTCACCCGCGGGTGCGGGTTCGGGTCTTGTGCTGCACCAGTGTGATTTTGTGTATCGGGCGGATTTTTACTAAACATGACCCGAACTCGTCCTGATGCCATCTCTAATGCTTACAATGGAAACAAATGTTACTGCACTGTTCACTGAAGCTTTCGATCTACTCTCTCCGCCCACTTTTAATTGTAATTCTAATCTTGGGTATGAAAATTTTCAAAAAAAAAAATAGAAAAGATATAGCGTATAGTAGGAGACATATAAAGACAGAGATGCTGGAAAGAGATAAAAAAGTATGAATTGAGAATGACATCTATTAGGAAACAAAATTTAACTTAGAGAGTAAAATGAAATTTAAAAGTGAACTGATGGAGCTGTGAACCTTGGTCGTTGGTAGCATGCCAAGTGCTTAGGTCACGAAGCATCAATTAAGAAAACGGTCCGTTCAGCCCTGTCTGGAAATGGAGGTCTACAACCAAATCCCTATCATTTTACTAGTGGTACAGATTTGAACCACATGTTAATTTTCTACTGCAACCTCCTCTTCTGACATGACAATTTTTTTTTTTTTTTTACTATGGGAAGACTTCAGGAAATACTGTACAGAAACATATAAGAGCCCGTTGCGATCACGAACGGCAAAGTAGCCGCCACCAAGTTATCAGGATTCAGATATCGTCTCGGCCTCCACGATCGACCGCCATCAACACCGCAATCTTCTCGACGGCCGTCACAGCAAGCAGAAAGCAATAACTCTCTAAAATTGCACACCTAGTATCAATCAGGCCGGCTACAAACCCCATTCGCGGATGAACCTAACCTGAATCTTCGACGCAAAGCTAGCGATGAACGCGCAGCTGAAGTATCCAACTTGCCGCTGCAACCATCCCGATTCCCAAGCTGAATCTGACAACATCTAATCCAGCCTTTCGCTTTCTGTTATCGCTAGGAGTACTAGATTCAATCTTTCCCGCCTCAAAGCTCATGGACCCTGTACCAGCTCCGTGCTATAAATACGGTCATGCCTTCTCGTCCCAAGTTCATCAGCTCACACTCCAATTCGAGTAATCAGCCGAGTTTACCATCAGCTACTCCAGCTCACACTTGCACGACGATGGCTCACAGGCAGCTTCTTCTTGTGGCTCTAGTGGCGGTGGTGTCGGCCATGGCGGCCGTGGAGCTGTGCCACGCCATACCGTTCAACGAGAGTGACCTTGCGTCGGAGCATACTCTCTGGGACCTGTACGAACGGTGGCAGGCGCACCACAAGGTGCACCGGCACCATCACGAGAAGCGCCACCGCTTCGGCGTCTTCAAGGACAACGTGCACTTCGTCCACAGGCACAACAAGCACGGCGACCGTTCCTACCGCCTCCGGCTCAACCACTTCGGCGACATGACCCGCGACGAGTTCCGCGCCACGTTCGCCGACTCGCGCATCAACGACCTGCGCCGGGAGGAGCCTCGCGCGGCTGCCGTGCGGGGGTTCATGTACGATGGTTTCTTCAACTTGCCGGAGTCCGTGGACTGGCGCCAGATGGGCGTGGTCACTCCCGTCAAGAACCAGGGCAAGTGCGGCAGCTGCTGGGCGTTCTCAGCAGTGGTGGCCATGGAGGGCATCAACGCCATCCGGACTGGCAAGCTCGTGTCCCTGTCCGAGCAGGAGCTGATCGACTGCGACAGGGCCGAGAACGGGTGCCAGGGCGGTCTCATGGAGAACGCCTTCGAGTTCGTCAAGTCGCACGGCGGCGTCACCACCGAGGCCGCCTACCCGTACCGCGCGGCGAACGGCACGTGCGACAGCACGAGGAACCACCGCGCGCCACTGGTCGTCATCGACGGTCACCAGATGGTTCCGGCCAGCAGCGAGGAGGCGCTGGCGCAGGCCGTGGCTAACCAGCCCGTATCCGTGGCCATCGACGCGAGCGGCCAGGCTTTCCAGTTCTACTCGGAGGGCGTGTTCACCGGCGACTGCGGCACCGACCTCGACCACGGCGTGGCGGTGGTCGGGTACGGCGTGACCGAGTACGGCGTCCCGTACTGGATCGTGAAGAACTCCTGGGGCCCGACGTGGGGCGAGGGCGGCTACGTCCGGATGCTGCGCGGCACCGGCGACGGCGGCACGTGTGGCATCGCCATGGAGGCGTCCTTCCCCGTCAAAACTTCGCCCAACCCGGTGCCAACGCCCAGGCGCGCACTCCTCTCCAGGGGCAGCTCCTCACAGTAATTCGTGAATTGATCGCTGGTGCAGCCGAAAGCTAGAATACCATGGCAGACATGGAAGGATCGTGCTTGCTTCTGTTTATCTATTGTGTCGGGTCGGTCTCGCTCGCGGAGCAGAACAAGAAACGTAGTAGTAGCGCGAGCGAGCAACAGGATTTAGTGTAATCGCGGAAGTCGTATCTAAAGTGTAGTGTTATGTAATTGTGATGTAATGTAAAATAAATAATCTAATCTAATGTATTGTAATGTGTGGCATCCCAATAGGATACATATATGAAAACTATATATGGCAGTTGTGTTCAGTGTTCTTGCCATATCTTTTTTTTTTTTACTTAGCTTAACATGAAAACCTAGCACCATACTCAGGAACCAAGACCTGTGTTCTCTAATGGCGTCACCGATCCTACGGGGTGAGGCATGCGCAACGACAGACTACAATCCGAATGTGCGATGACTTACAGGGTTGCTACGAAACTCGTTTTTAATGAGTAAATTTTACAAAATTATAATTAATTTGATAAAACTATCACAAAATTATAGATTTAAAAAATTATTTCAAAAAATATAAATCTAGTGCATTTATGTATCACAAAATTAAATATTTAAGGAGTCACAAAATATATAGTTTTATGATATATTATTCATAAAATATGTAGTTTTGTGATATATTTTATAAAACTTGTAGTTTTGTGATATATAATGCATTAAATATGTAGTTTTACATAAGTATATGTTAAATTTATAGTTTTATGATAGTTTTAATAAAATAGTTATAGTTTTGTGAAATTTACTGCATATTTAAACTTTTTTTTTTCCTGGCCAGCTCCCGTCCGCGAAGGAGACCGATGTAACGTGGGCCTAAATGCAACGTTATATCGAGTGGGCCTCTATTGGTGCCAGAAGATGTACACAAAGCCCAAATAAAACTGCAAGCCCATTAGGCCGTTTAAATTTCTACGTTTATTTTGCCTCTTAGAAAATGGCACCATCGAAATTCAACATCAGCTTACAACCGGAAACTGTCAGGTTTCAGGTCAAAACAAATAAAAAAATCCAGATTTTGGTCACCAAATTTTTTTAAAAAGAAGAAAATCATCCTTATTCTGGTCAGCAGGCTACGTGGTGACGGACACCATAGTTAGTCACAAAGATTTTTTTTTTCTTTGTCAGAACTTAGTCATAAGTCATAACACGAACAAAATGTACAAGCCACAGCGGAGACAAAGGCAGCACCACGTATCTTAAGTTTCGTAACATGGATCATCGATCGACAGCGTGAAAGCAATTGCAAAGGAGAAGTGCAGGGAGGGACAGAGCAAATGACAACATCCTCTGTTCCGGTCCAGCGATAAGCCCCCGCACTGAATAAACAAAACAATACAACTCACAACTTTGTGGTTGCTGCTGGTCTGGGAACTCCCAAACCCTCTGGAAGCCTGAGAAAACTCGCGCATGACTTGGCGGAGGGTCACACGAAACAACGACGATGGAGACAGCAATGATATAGTAGGACAACAAGATCTGGACTGCGATCCACGTGGTGCAAAATTCGTCAAATTCATAGCGATCGAAGCAGCAGCAAACAGATAGGATTGGTCAGCAAGAAGGGGATAAGCAGGTTTCCTGGGGACGGAAGGAAAAGATCTAATAACTGAACCAGGTCGTGAACTCAAGTGTGCACTCACACGCATCACCCGGTGACCGTGGCACCGACGTGCCTCGTCGCCCTCGATCCGTGGCGGCTGCGCAACGTTGCATGCCGTTACCGCGGGGACGTGTCTGGTGAAGCCTTCTCTGCAACCCCTGATGAAATACTGCTAAATTAAACCGGAGCAAGGAGCACTCTTCTCTGAAGCCACAAGTTTCGTTCTCGCAGAAAACCGGCCGTGGTTTAGCGACCAACGCGAGAAGTTAACCAACCCAGTTTAACTCCACTTGGGAGTTGGGACACGCATGATTAGTCACCCGGACATACATGCTCATCATATATACACACGTACTCGTAGTAAAAGTCAAGAGAACAAGCCGATAAAGCCGGTGTTATCGTGATGTTTTATTTGCAACAGCTGTTCGTGCTCTTGCACAGATAAATAAAACTGCAACTTGGTCTGAATCCGACGAGAGAGGTGCGAGTCTGAAAACAACCCGTCAGGACAGGAGTCCTTTTGTCACGACGACTCTGGAGAAAGTTCTTCCATCCGTCCATGAAGAACTCGAGATCAAAGTCGAGCCTTCATAATTTTAGCACGCCTCACGTTTCTCTAGCTGGCTAAACCGAGTCAGGAACCATTTAGTTTCTTTTTAGAAACTCGTTTAATTTGACCAGCAGCAAATGATCGGGAGTCTTCGCACCACCATTTTTTATTTGGCGCGTCTTCACCTGCAGGAAGTCTTTGCCGCAAAAGTTGGGACCGGTCTTTACCAGGAGGTCAGGAACCTGCACGCGCGTTTCGTTACACCCGCGTGGCGATTTTATAAAATCCATGTGGGTTCAGTTGGTAAGAAGAAGAGATTCAGAAGACTGACCGAAACCCGGCGATGACTAGGTCCGGTGCTATCTGAACGTCATGAATTGTAAATCTCCTCCGTGTGGGGGGATTAATTACATCAAGGGTTAGGTGCCTTTCAGCTATCAACTTGCCGCTCTCCGTTAGCGTCAGATACGAGTGTCATGTTGTATCCATGATAATGGATGCTAGTTAAGCTCAAGGATGTGCTCAAAGGAGCAAATTGTACAGAGCTGCAGAATGAAGAGGGCGAGGGCCAGCGGCGGAGACACTGCCTCCTCAAAGGAGATTTCAGATGACAGGGAACACATGTTCGTTCGGTAAACGAAGTAATCGAACGTCTCTGGAGATTTCAGAAGATCGTGTGCAGCAGCGACACTGATCCGTTCAAACAGTGGTTTCAGAAGATCACTGTTCTGAATTGCTGCTAAACGTCTCGTCCTGCGTTCGCAATCTAGTAGCATATTCGAATCTGTACCACGCAGATCGAAGGCACACTACAGTCTCTCTTAGAGGCAAATTGAAAGAACATCATTATCAGAAGGGAATCGTTGTCTCGAAAAAACCCGGGAATTACGAAATCTAAATTTTTGGACTTTTCCACGACATCGTCCGCTGTTTTTGACCCCTGATGCATCCGAAGAACCAAAAGGCAAAAAGTGCCCGTTAAGTATAGGACCAGCTGATGTCGATCGCATAAAACTGTGCTGGGCGTCCTGGTATTTTTAGGCTTGCAAGTGACGCTGCAAACATACAACCTTCTGTTGTTGATAGGATACAAATCTTTAGTCTAAAAATAAATTAGAATTTGTTGTTTTAGTGACAACACTCTACAAAAGCCGGGTAGATTAGGATAAACATGGGTAAGAAGAGATCGAGGCGCCACGTCCGACATCCATGCCTGTGTGTCCGGGGGTTAAGTGAGCTAATCCCGCCACGTCGGACGGGCTAAACACAACTCGGAGCCGTCCCCGGTCGGTGACGACACGAGCTAGGCTCCCCGCTCGTCGCGGCGGCTGAGGCCGAGCTGTCACCGGGCTCCCTTTTTGGTCCGGGCGGATGAGGGCGAAGGCGGCCAGCATGGGGCCACGGCGGCGCCGCGTCGGCGTTGAACCGGCACATGCGGCGCTTCCTCGTTCCAAGAGCCGTTTAGCTCCCCCCCCCCCTGTGAGTCGTACGCGACCCCTCGAGACCGCGTCACTGCTGCTCGCCTCGGATCGGAAGATCGGATGGCTGATGCCTGATGGTCACAAGCGTCAGCGTCGCCCCTCAGTTTACCTCCAAATGAGCTTTTGGGTCGCCCTTTTCCGGCGTCCCTCGTCCCTAGTTAACCGCCAACTGGATGACGGTCTGCCACCGCGACGAACCAGTCACCGCGCCCTCGTCGAAGAGTCTTTTGTTACAGCGCGAACTGATGAACAAACAGCGCGTCGGCGCAGCGGCTGTTTCACGGGAATCATGCGTTGTCTAGGGACCTTACTGGAAGAAGACCAAAACGTGCAGCGGTCGGCGCTAGCGCCTACCCAACGACGCAGGCCAGGTTCCCTTCTGTCTATCTATATAAGCGTTCGAGCACCCGCGCCAATCCGCCTCCCTCACATCGCCGTCGACGGCAACATCCCGTCGCTCTCTGTCCGGATATTTGTGTTCCGCCCTCGTTCCTTCCATTCCTCCGTCGTCGCGGTTCGCTTATCCGGAGATGTGCCAGGGACCGAGGGCCGTCCGCGGCGGAGCCGACGACGAAGGCGCCGCCACCGACGTCGACGTGGTCACCACCGGCGGCCGCAAGAAGATCCTCGCGCATTCCTCTGTTCTCGTAAGCGCGCATCCTCTGTTTCGCTTGGCGCATTTCCTCTGTTTCGCACGCTGTTCGTGCTAATGATTCGCGTGCTGCTTTAGTCGTTCTCTGAAGAAAGATCACGAGTTTTTTTGGTTCACGTTTCGGTCAGGCCTCGGCGTCGCCGGTGCTGGCGCGCATCCTGGAGCGCCGCGCGCAGAAGGACAGGGAGAGCGGCAAGACCGGCGGCAGGACCGTCGTCCGGATCCGCGGCGTCGCCGACGACGCCGCAGCGGCCTTCGTGCGCCTCCTCTACGCCGGCACCAGCAGGTACCGTGCTGTCCACCTCCTCCCTGGAACGGAGCTCGCTGTTGTTGCCTAGTCGTGTTTTAGCACACGTCCGTTTCTTGCGAGGCCGGGCAAGACGAGGTACGGCTTGGCGAGGCGTAATCCGTAGTACGTATTAAAAACGCACGAGGAGAGGAAAACATAGAGCATGTGTTGCCACTTGCCAGCCCGTGTCGACAGGATGATCTGGACGACCAAGCCGCCTATCATTAGCGTCGGTATTTTATTACTGCGAGATGATTATTTCCATCCTTAAGTAATCGTTGGGCAATTGGTTTGGCTACCAAATCAAATAGTCGGAAGCCAATCACCGCGGATGGAAACCACCGTGAAATCTCGTGGCCTCGCCGGCGCCGACCAACTATGGCAGAGAAGGACGGAGGGGAAACAAAAGCGAAGAAAAAGGGCCGCCGTTTTGGTTGGTGCGATAGCGCCTGCCCAGTTAGACCCTGCATCGCGGCGACGGACGGGAGGACCACCGGACCCGCGCGTCGCGAGCGAGCTGGCGCTGTCACCGTGGTGGTCGCGGGCTCGGCAAGTGAATTCGAGAACTTTTACTAGTAGCACTGCCTGCTCCCTGTCGTGTGGATGCGGGGAAAGCGACGGCCGGAGCGATCGCAGCCTCCCTTTGTTGAGCGAATGTTCCTGTGGTGCCTGCCCTGTCGAAGATTCCTTTCTTTATGAATAACGGTAGAAGATCCTTCGAATCTCTTACTAGGATCTCCACATGGAACACAATGATACACGCGCGAGAACCTTAGTAATTCCCATGTTCATGTTCTAACAATCTCAATTAATTCTCATAACATGTGCGATAACGGGAGCATCATGTATCGATGTGTGAACCTGCAGGCGCGGCGTGCAGGGCCAGGTGGGCGCGGAGGACTCCGACGACATGGACAGGTACGCGGTGCAAGCGCTGGTGCTGGCGCACGCGTACCAGGTGCCGTGGCTGAAGCGGGTCTGCGAGGGCGCGATCGGCGCGCGGCTCACGGCCGGCTCGGTGGTGGATGTGCTGCAGCTTGCCGGTCTGTGCGACGCGCCGCGGCTGCGCCAGCGCTGCTCCAGGCTGCTGGCCAAGGAGTTCAAGGCCGTCGGGCGGACCGAGGCGTGGCGGTTCCTGCAGGACAACGACCCATGGCAGGAGCTCGACATCCTGCAGCGCCTGCACGACGCCGACCTGGTACGTATACGGCGTTTTCCCTCTTTGCTTCCTATCGATGCCCCCACTCTCGTCATGTCGCACTGCACGGTCGGTAGTCGACGTGTGGCCGGCACAGAAACATGATGATTCCTCTATCGGTGCGTGCGCCGGGACCTTTTAGCGTGTTACCCGGTATTTCAAACTTTGTTCAAGGAAATGGCAGACATGTCCGGACCGCCATGTCGCGTTCGTGCGCGTCAAGATATGATGACGATGATACACCGAGTGGTCGTCCAGCCTAGCGACTCGCTCTGTTCTAAACGTGTTTATTAGTGTCCAAATCTGAAAGACCCGGAATGGTCTGCGAAGAATCTTGACTGAGCTAGCTAAGCACTGACCGATCTCATTCTCCACACGTGCAGCGGCGGAAGCGCGCGGAGCAGCGCGTGTACGTGGAGCTGAGCGAGGCGATCGACTGCCTGGCGCACATCTGCGCGGAGGGCTGCACCGAGGTGGGGCCGGCGGGCCGTGCGCCGGCGGCGTCGCCGTGCTGGCGGTACGCGACGTGCCGGGGCCTGCAGCTGCTCATCCGCCACTTCTCCCAGTGCCACCGCAAGAGCTGCGCCCGGTGCCAGCGCATGTGGCAGCTGCTCCGACTCCACTCCGCGCTCTGCGACCGCCCCGAGCAGTGCAACACCCCGCTCTGCGCGTGAGAACAGACGCTAACGCCCGGCCAGTCATTCATTATTTGGCCACCATAATTTTCCATGCCTGACATCGCTGTCGTTGTGTTGACCAGGCGGTTCAAGACAGAGGAACAGGAGAAGGTGGCGGCGAAGGCCGGTGATGATGACGATAAATGGGAGCTTCTGGTGAAGAAGGTGAAGGCTGCCAGAGTGTTTTCTTCTCTGGCCTACAGGAAGCTGATGACCTCCTCTGCCCAGAGCTGAGCAAATGTAGCATCACTCAGCCTGGGGCAGTCAGGATAGCTAGATATACACTAGAGAGCAAGAGCGTACTAGAAGTACTACGTAGGAGTATAATTTTTGAGTTTTGAGATGTAACTCTGTCATGCAATGTGCATGCCTCGTCCTATGCTTGCAGATTTCTTCTATGAATCTGGTGCCTGTATTGTAAAATAGGCTAATATGAGATCCAAGCAATCTTTATGGAAAGAGTTCTTTAGAACCATTTTACTCACTACCATCTTTCTTATCCCAAGGACGACAAAACAAAAACAAGCCTACTGCAACCACAACCGCCCATACTAATACTACAAGGATTACAAACAAAGGTAATGCTATCAGTGCACACATTCATCTTTTACATAGCAAGCTGGTAGATGCCCTCTTTGGATTCCAAGCCTGATATTGTTTGAAAAAAAAATCCCAGATAGTGGGGGAAAAAAAAGAAAGTGTCACTACCCAAGTCAGTGTACATAACATGGGCTCAGTAGCTAAGCAAATACTCCCTCCGGTTTTAAATTATCAACACCGTTGACATTTAACATCAATTTTGATCATTCATCTTATCCAAAAAATTTTGAAAAATATAATTTGCTTTGTTATAACTTGCTTTATCATTAGTGAAATTTGAAACACAATTAATAATTTTACACATTTGAACAAATTTTTTGAATAAAGCGAACAGTCAGAGTTGATATTAGAAGTCAACTGTGTCAATATTTTAAAACCGAAGTGAGTACTTAACATACAACAGAGCAGGATAAAAGCAATCAAAATGTTCAAAATGGCAGAGGAGAAGTGGAACAATTTTAGCAGGAGCACCGCTAGGCATTTTACTTCATCAAAGTAGAACAGCTGCTTAGAATCAGATCTAGCATTTCAGTAGAATCGTGCTGTTCTATAACAACAAAGTCTACTGTTCCAATCAGATGAGGTGGGCGCGCTGTTCTGCTTCTACAAATTTCCCAACATGAGTAGTGGCTTGCATTCGACAAAGTTATAGCATCTCTTACTTTATTGGAGACATCAAGCATACAGTCAAGATATCTCTCAGAAAGTACATGAGGAACTATTATAAAGGAACCTCTGAAACCATTTGCCAAATCATAATTCACTCTCTTTTGATTGGGCCATTAGCTCTGCTTGCATTCTCTTTATCTCCAGCTCCCTTTCCATCCTTTCCTTCTGCAATAATAAAACCACAATTAGCTGCTACTATAAATTTCCAAAGCTTACATCTACACACACTGACAATACATGTATAAATGCATCAAGTGATGGTCACGGTTCTAGTAATGGAGCACATATATGGCTATATGGTGGTGTTCTTCGTGGAAACAAACATTAAACAAAATACTCACTATGTGTTAGTCCAGCACTACATAATGTAATCATATCTTAACATGAACTTAAGAAAAAAAAAAGAAAGAAAACATGGCCAACAATGATCAAACATGAACTTAGAAGTAACAGCTATATTCCCCAAGTAAAAAGCAATCTCAACCATCCATTGTCCAGGGACCCAAAATGATTGTTTAGGTGCAGTGGGGGACTGACATTAGTTACAGAATCAAAATGTAATAGTGTGAAAATACCAAATATGATCAGATATGATGTATTTGCAAATATGTTACAAGGACTGCTATGTAGCATACTTAGGAAAAATGATCTGAAAATGTGATTTCTCAAGCGCCCTTAGCAATGACACTTAGCTCATCATTGGACACTTGGGATTAATCGCAACCATAATCACAAAAACTTTGGAGCACAAGGTAGCTGACACAATTAGGGATACCTTTCAACTCACATTTTAAAAGGTGATGCCTTAAGTTATTGGTGAATTAAATTCATATGAGTTAACAAAATCTGTTTCTCCCCTACAACGTCTTTTGTTAGGACTGGGATACTTTTGAACGCCTTTCATTTACAGGTTCTGATACTGCATACTGCTCTCTAGTTTTAAAATTAGTACTATGTTTCCTGTGACAATATGTACAGCATAACGATATGCAGTCCAGATTGATAGGGTTTCCTTTTAGAACAGGAATGAGGAATACCATTATGTAGTTGCATAAATGAAGGAAAATGACTCTGGGCCATCAAACTGAAGGAAGCTTAACGCTTCAAATCTTAACATCAGACATAGATAGGCCTAGTGCCTTCCCGAATCCACAGTTCGCCAGCAATCTCTGAACCATTCAACATACATGTTGTAACAGTAGCAGCGAATCGCAGGCACAGGCACAGACAAAGAGGCGACCCAGATCTAAAAAACCATGGAGCTCGTTAGCGGCTCAGCCACAGTACTAAGGAATGGATTCGAATTTACACAGATGGGGAGAAGATTGGGGCCGTAAATTCGTTTACCTTCTCATCCTGGTGGAGGGCGATCCAGACATGGACCTTGTCCATAGACTGCCAGAAGAGGAACGCCCCGAAGGTCATGGCAAAGTAGGTCGCAACCCGCACCATTTTCTTTTCTCCGATGTGCTTTAGCTGCGGCTCTCGTCTCGGCTCTCCACGGTGGATTAGGGCCTTCGGGGATTTGCGACGACGGCTTCGACGTCGTCACTCTTCCTTGGGCACGAGGTTTATTTCCCGTGGATGGCCACTGATGCCTTTTCGGTTAGTAGGCCTTGTTCCCTGGTGGGCCTAATGCCTCTCCGTGCTCAGCCCATACGTGCCGTCAGCCCAGCACTGGTCCTCTTTCACAGATGATGAATAACCCTGCGATCCAGCGTGCTTTCCCCTTCGTGTGCGCCAGCAGCCCCCTGAGCCCTGCACTGATTCTTTTTCTCTTAAGGTTGAAAAAAAAGGAAAGTTAAATGGAAAAACAACGTGACATAGAAAATAAAAAAAAACATGAAAGTTTCCCCGTTCTACAAGACATATTTGTGGCATTTCTTCTTTATGATATACATCATACAACAAGGTACATATAGCCAAATTCAGGCAATGACAGCTACAAAAAAGTACAATACCATTTTTGGGCACCTACATGCAATACAAATGGCTGGTAGTATTGCAGCAGAAATTTGTACAATGGTTTCCTTTCACCACCTGTTTTTATGGTGAACAGCTGGGCATCTACATGATGCTTACCAAACTCTTCTTTGCACAAATTAGTCAATCTAGGAGCGATTGAGCGGGACCAATGCAGAATCATTGCAGCAGTCCACTTCTCTTGCCCCAACCCATGGCTATAACATACAAAATCACGCAGCCAGCAATGGTCCCAAAGGTAGTTTCCCAAAATTTTATGTTTGCTGATCGATGCTCCTCATAATTTGTGGGATCATTGTAAAGTGATATGCGAATATTCATCCCAAAAATACCGACTACAGCCACTCCAGCAGTAATGACGACAGTTGCAGTAGAGAGCATAACCCCCATTTGTAGAAGCTGGTTCTGCTTGTCGTCCAGCATTATATTGATATAATCTTCTGTGTCGTCAACATATTCCCTCAGCTTCAAGGACAGAAGACATGTGAATGTTCAGAACATACCGGATAAAAATCATCAGATCAAAAAAAGAAAAGCACACAAAAAGACCACCAGCCATCAGGTGCACAAGGCAATGCCAAAAGGATTAAACATAACATCATTTCTTGAAGGGAGCACAGGACACCATCTTCAATGTAATACATATGGAGTACTTTCTAATTCAACAGTCCTAAGATTATCATTGCTTCGAAACATAATGCAAAAAATGTTCAAACAGTTCGAATATACTAATGAAAGGATGACATAAGATTTTAAATTTGAGCCCTTTGCGAACAAACAATGAAGCGACTCACACAATCACAACTCTAAAAAAGTTTTTCATTTATTTTTGATACTTCTGACTACATTTCAGAACAAGACACTTTTTTTTTTTCATAAATGCTGATCTAGTTTAATGTGATTAAAGGTTAATAATTGATTTCATGGCATGACCAGGTTATACAACCAAGCAAAACTGATGGGCACGTGTTGCTGATGGCCATGTGCCTGTGATGGTCACATAAGGGAGTTGTATGAATAGCAGTACTCAAGTTTCAAGAAACATTTGCTGCTATCAGTAAAAGCACGTATCACAACAGTGTTAGCAACGACAAGTAGGAGGGGAAGTAAAGGTCTATTACATGTGATAGCTTGTTAAGTGTGCCATCAATTTGAACAAAGTAGGCCTCCAAAAGCATCTCTAATTCTTCAATGTTAGGCTTATAACCAATAAAGCTGCCATTGCTTCCATCTGGCTCACTTCTGTAGTCTTCTTCATTTCTACACAGAAATAAATCATAAACATCAGCAAATTGGTACATGAAAACTTGCAAAGAAATGAATAAAGACCTATTCAGGTTATCCATGAATACAACAAACTGTAGTACATACTTTTTTCAGAAAAATTAAACTTATTTTGCTTTGATTACTTGCCTATCCTCCTCTGTTTGAGACGGATCATCAACCTCGACTCTGGATGAAGCCTCACTGATTTCTTGCTGAGTAAGTTTCACTGTCAAGTACATTTCGGCCATATCCATTTCATCATCCAGCAAATGCTCTAGCTCATCCCTCACCTGACAGAACAGAATATCCTCAAAAAGCGAACTGCATAATAAGTAAACATATTTGTAGCAAGGAATTATGGTACATATTCCCATTTCACAAGATAGGATTTTAAACAACTAAATATATTTAATTGCGTATGTATGCACAAGACACGCCAAATTTATCTCTACCATCCGGGAAACATAGAAATGATTCAGAAATAGAATTGATTTTTTTGACAAATTTGAATTAACACAACAAGATGTAAATAAAAGATCCAATAATCGACTACCTTCTGTACACGACCAGATATTGCCACCAGGCGGCTCTTGATTTGCCTAACTCGCTCAAGGTTTAATGTGCTGATCTTTGATGTCAGCTCATCCAATGCTGGATATGCCTCTTTCTCCAGAGTCAAGGTCTATGAAAGGAAATAAAAGGATGTCATGCACTCTAAAATCTGGAAGAACGCTACTGTTTGTTTATTTACTACTACCTCCGTCCCAAAATAAGTGTTCGTTTGGGTTTCGTGCCATCTAGCTTTGACGAATAATTTTTATAGATTTCATTAATTTTAAAACCTAGTATTTGTACTTTTAAATTCTTCATAAGAAATACTTTCATAATATATATTTTATATATATTAAAATTAATTTATATTTATAAAATTATCGGTCAAAGACATGTTTGACTAAACCCATATGTACACTTATTTTGGGACGGAGGGAGTATAACTAATTAGATGCCCTATTAGTAATTCACAGGTCTAATTTGCATCATCAGGAGAAACATAACAGACCACATCCAAGAGCTATCCTAAACAGCTCAGCTCTACAAAGCACAACTTAATCTATAACTAATGTCAAAGGTGCCTGTCTCCCAGCTTTCCTAAGAAACCAAGCACATGAAAAACTTTGAAGACCCTGAAGTCCCTCTAGAAAGTACATCTGAAGAAATTATCAATGTTCTATGAACAATGATATCATTCCCCACAAATCCCATATCATCAATGAAAGCATTTTAAAGCATGATGTGCAGGATGAATGGGAGACAGATGAATTCAGTTGCACCCAGATAACCTGACAAAAGATTTCAGATGCAAGCACATACTTCCTCTTCCAGACTTTTGCAGGCTGACTCAAGGCACACTTCAAGCGCTCTGAACTCAAAAGGTAAAACCTTGGTATTTCCATCTTTTGCGGCAGTCAATGTTGGCATGCTGCTGCTGCTAGTCATTCCACCCACCCCAGGAGCATTCTTCTTAGTCATATCCAATTCATGCACTTTGGATGAATTAGGAACAGGGAATGGGGACGCAACTGCAGATGATTCCCCCTCCATATCAGTGAGGTCCGCAGCCTTTCAGAGAGAAGGAAAAACAGTTAACAATATAACCTTAGCAAAGTATCTTATAAACCAAGTGATCGAAACATAGGAATACATCAATTCAAATTCATAGTAATCCGAGGCTCCTGTCCCCACCACGCAGAATGCACAAAGGCAGCACAATAATACACTAATCTGCGAGGCGCGTGATCAAACTACGAACCTAGATCTGCAATAGTAGCGCAGTTCCATTCACATACATAGAAGCCTTATACCGCAATTTTTTTTTATTCTGAATCGAATCAGAGTTTCCATAGAGAGAAGGAGGTCGGTGCCCGGACAACAAAAAAGGGAGAAAGAAGACCTGGTCGGAGGAGGATGCGAGGACGCGCGTCTGCAGGTCGCGGACGAAGCGCGCGAAGTCGGGATCCTTGGAGTTTGGGAGCAGCACCTCGGCGGCGGTGATCACGGCCTTGACGCGCTCCAGGTTCACGACGATGGCGCGCTCGCGGCCTAGGATGGTGGATGGGTACGAAAGCAGCGGGTCCAGCACTCGAAGGTCGCGCGCCGGCAGCCCCGTCCGCGCCATCACCGCGTGTTTACCGGCCTCCTCCACCCGCGCCGGGCCTGACGCCGGGACCACCATCCACTCCCGGCTGGACGCGGCGGCGGCGGCCCCTGCCTTCCTCCTCCCGACCGCGCCACCTCCCGTCCCCGCCGCGTGCGGCCTCATTCTTTGCCCCAGAGTTAGGGTTCCGGTCGGCGGTACCATCAAACATGAGCCTTTCAATTCTCAGTAAGTCTTTCTTGACTAAATACATTTTTTACTTCAAAATATATCACTTTTTTAATTTTTTAAGTATTTTTACTATTTTATATTATATTAAAATATACTTTCTCCGTTCTTTAATTGGCATCGCCGTTAATTTTTGAATTTAACTTTGACTATTCGTCTTATTAAAAAAAATTGATAAATTTTATATATTTTGATATAATTTGATTTATCATTAGAGTTATTTGAATCATAACTTAAAATTTTACACATTCAAATAAATTTTTTGAACAAAATGAATGGTGAAGATTGAATTTAAAAGTCAACGACGGCATCAATTAAAGAACCGAAAGAGTACATAATATGAGTTCAAGTGATGTGAATAATATAATAAATAAAATATAATAAATATAATGTATTATTTTATAATATAATAACACAATATAAAACAACAAAAATGTTAAAATTTCAAAAGAATGATATGTTTTGAAGTGAAAAACGTATTTAGTGGTTTCAAATGAAAGCTTTACGAATTAAATTGATAAATATTGAAAGATCAACTTATTTGATGCTAAAAATTGAAAAATCTCCCTAACGGACGGTGCGAGCAGGCGGCGGTCGGCTTTGCAGCAAGGGGTTTGCGAGAAAAGGGAAGAACCAAAGGGCTTCTTGAGAAAATGCAGTACCAAATTAAATAGGATGCCGCCCAATCCAATAAAAAGCTCGTGGGCCTCTTGCTTGCTACGAGACTAATCAGGCCTGAATAGTGGACCAAAAGGCCTTAGCCCATGTACAGAAGTTGATGAGCACCGCGTCATAATTGTAGATCTGATTGACACCTCAATAGGAAAGAGAACCTACAAGTATCATTGAGGAGAAGAACCCACGAAGTGGCTCAAGAGCAAAAGTCAGCGGGCAAAGGATACGACCGAGTTACAGCGGAGACAAGTGAGGAGCTTGGACCGGATCTTATGGATCTGTGATCCCAGGTACGATTTCTTAGCGTTGAGTCTTTTCCCCGTTTAAGTATGTATTGAAAAGGTTCTTTTCTTGATTCTTTACTCTTTTCTAAGTATGTGTTGGAATAATTTAGCTTTGATATTTCAATATTTTATTTACTTAAATTTTACGATATAAATAGATCTATCTTATCTCGCTCTCGCTCTCTCTCTCTCTCTCTCTCTCTCTTAAAATTTATGTTTTAATGCTTGTTCTTCTATATCAAAATTTTTAATTTTATAACTAAAAGCTGTCCGATGCGATTGTTTTGAATCTTTTGTACATAGTTTTTACAAATTTAACCTATGATCGCATGATCAAAGGCTACAATTTTACCGTTGCGACTGTCTTTCTATAACTTTATACATAGATTTATTATTAAGTGTTGATCTTAGATATATAAAAATATTAGAATATGCAGCGACTGTGATGACAATATGATGAGTATATTGTTAGTTATGGCATTGGACGCCTACATACATGTGATTAGACAGAATGATAAGACATTGTAACTTAGATCTATCGTTGTCGCCATAATAGAAAAGAGTTTCAGTGATTGATAAAATTAGATAGGACAATATTGATTAAGTTTGGCTCCATGGTCAGACTGTGATTTTGGACCAAATTGGTTAGAAAAAGTGATATCGGACAAATTTTGTAGATTTGATTCTGTTGTAAGAGCATAACCTATAACTGAGGATGAATATCTAACACTCTAAATATTCTTTTGAGGGCTAGGATATGAGGAAACTTGTGATGTTTGAAAATGACATGTTAGGAGAAAACTGTTGTAGAGATATTTTTAGTTTAAAATCTAGTATTCGTGTTTGATCATGAAAAAATTATGAAAGAATAATGCTACACATTTGACAAATTATATCTTATTTTATCCAACTAATAAATAATTGTGTACATGCATGTGGGCCTCCCCATTTGTTATGTCTAAGTTGGATGGACATAGGTAAACCTAGTAGTACGTATACTGGAGCGCATAATTAAAACAAAAAATATGTAATTACTTAGGAAACTCACCAAATTATTTGAGAATGGAGCAATTAGTTTTGAGATCAATTTTTTTCCTTCCTCTTCTTAATGTAATACCGGGGGGGGGGGGGGAGCGGTCTTACCCTGCAGGTCGAGTTTTTTTTAGATCATTTTTTGTGGCAAAGTAAGGACAAATTATGATAGCTATGTTACTCGTGTCTCATCTACCTATAAAACACAATTAGTTGACTCTAAACAAAAGTTTTGCTTGATATAGCCAAGAAACACATTTAAATGCCGTATTTTCAAAATAGGTTGGCCACATGACTTGACAATTTCTTATAGATTCCAGTGATATTGTTCAAATGGATTACCGAATGTCAATTTTATTGCTTCTTGGTCGGACCTGCCCCAGACCATGCGCAAGCAAGAACTACGTGCATCGATTGCCATTTTTTATGATGACTCGAGGACTGATTATATGGTTCTCATGTGAAGACACTTGGTGAATTTTTATGTTAACATTTCATTTTAACTTATGCAGTGTTGTGCAACATAATAAAATGTCAAGGAAATCTTTCGAGCAAAATGTGTCCAATGCTGATTGTATGGAACAATACAAATCTATTCTCTTTGAGTTGTTGTCGAAGAAAGATGACTCTTTCCCTATTGGAGTTAGGAAAGAACCTTCAAGCATGAAGACGCAAAACAAAGACAGTCATGATCATGATTTTAACGGATCTTTTCCATTATTCGTTGAACAAATCAATGGCCTCACAAAGAATGATAATAAGAGACTAAAGCATACTCTTAATGAGATTATTGCACTACTCAATGCTGATGTTGATGAGGTAAAAACCAAACATCTTAGCTTGTATTGACTTGTTTGTTTAAAAAGAAATCCTTGTAATATCTTCTTGAAGTTAAGCTTATTCTTCCTATTATTACCAGGAAATTAGTCCTTTTTATTATTTCATAAGTTCTCCTAATGTTTTGGACTTCTCTAAACCTGAAAACCCCCCAGAAAAATGGAAAATGATCTTCAATACAACTTAGTCCCATGTTTGGTAGGGCTTTGGTCTCTCTGAAAAGAGGCTTTTATGGCTTTGTCTCTGGCTTATTTGAAAACATTTCGCAAAGAGGCTTCTCATGTTTTGTAGGAGTGGAAATGAGGACAGTTATCCATAGATGTACCATGTTGGACGAGAGAGGTGAAAAAGCCACCTTTTTGCGGTTTGAGGCTTCACCTTTGGTTTCTCATAAAAACAAGGAAAAATGGCTCTTCCTCAACTAGTTTGATAGGGCTTCACCATAAGCCAGTGAAAAAGCCCTACCAAATGGGGCTTTTCTCTACAAATTTGCCCCATATCCGTCATAGTCGTGATTGTGAGTGTGAGAGAGAGAGCAAATCGGGAAAGGAATTGTACAGGAAAGCAGCTCTATATTTCTTGCTACAGTAAGTACAACGGGCCTTATTTAGTGATAAAACTAACAAAATAAAGAATTTGCAGAACCGAATGCAAGCTAGTAATAAAAAGTATCTTATGAGACGCAAAAAGATTCTATTCTCACTATTTACTTTTAGAGAAATCAGGTGAATTTTATGTATCGATTCAGACTCTGTTTGGCACAGCTGAAACTGGTTAAAAAAATAGCTTATTTTCATAATTGTTAAAAAGCAGCTGAAAAATAAGTTTCTTTTTAGTTTATTCTGATAAGCTGCTGAACTAATAAGCTGTAAAATAAGTTTATTGTTTGGCACAGCTTCTGCTTATTTTTGTGAATAAGCTAGAAATAAGCTGTGCCAAATATGGCCTCAATCTTGTTACTAGCAACTAGTGAGATTGTTTATTCTAATTCTATGGTCGCTGGTTAAAGTAGAGCTTAGAGTGCAGAAGATAAATCCCAGCAATTCACTTCAGGCCACATCTTGTAAAATTTGTCGTTGCTGCTTGATCAGTGTGCAGTTGGAAAGCTCAATGGAATGACTATATGTTGTTTATGGAACAGTACATTCGCTTATCGGTAGTGTGGTATGGGAAGTTCAGAACTTTTTGTCTTTTCTTTAAAGCTAGCTTCGTTATTACTAAGATGGCTGCTACAATTTCTAATGTGACAATGAAAATCAAGTCGATGGAATTTGCTACCAATCCACAAGAGTGAATTATATACAATGATAAATGTGTGCCATTGCCACCGCATACTTGGAAATTTGCCATTTCTTCATCAGATAATCATGAAAATAAATACTCCTATAATTGGGGCCATCTTTGAAAATGTGTATTGGGGAACTTTTGTTCTACTTGACTCATCCCAGAGACTGAAAGTGACGCCTTGTACAATGCAAAAGAGTTCTTATGAATACTATGACAAATGAAATAGCTAACAATGATCCTTCAAAAATATGCTAGGTGGCCAGATATTTCTGACATTCTGCCATGCCAAATTGTGTCAGAAGAAAAGAATTTACAAACGTTCCTATCAAGAAACTGACAGGATTACTTACAGGTTGATCAAGATGTTCAGGCAATGGTAGAAAATAATGAAGTATGTCAAGACAATGTGAAGGAGTTGTCTGCTGGTTTGATGGGAAAGGTATAGTCACAGAAATGGCACGACGATGGTTGGATGTAGTCTTTGTACCATTGTCTCTTAAAAACACATTTTCAGAGTTCTAACAGCTCAAGTGACGTGTATCTCTATTTTCAGCTCAGTAAAATGGCACAAAGCGTTGACGACTTGCTAAATACAGCAGCATCTAGATGCAGGTGCCATACTAATGAGCTAAGTTCTTGTCTGTGTTTATAATATGAACCAAGATCCTATATATATTGCATAGGCCGCAATAGCATAATTGATTCACATTTTCTTGAGCCTACTATTGTTTTTGCTCCTCTGTAAAAAGTTGAACTCTAGTTTCTGCTGTCTATCTGTAGAGTAATTCATTGAATTTTTGTATACTGGAAGATCTATGACTACTGAAGAGAAGATTGAACTTGGTAAGCGCATTCGCAAGCTCCCAGAGGAGGCACTTAATCGTGTGGTGGTGATCATTGCGGCAGGAAAACCAGGAACTCAGAGTTCAGAAAAAATAACCATTAAGTTGGGAGAACTGGTATGTTCCCTTATTTTTCCTTTTAATTTGAAACTGTTTGTAAATAACTGCACAGAAAAAATTCGAAGTTATACAAACCTTGTAGTTCACATCCGATATCCTCATAAAACCTCGCATGTTCTGTTCCAGGTAAAGCTAATAAAAAAGATCATCGTGCTTTAATTTAGATATGTTCAGCGTTTATTGCTAACTTCATAGCACAAAGTTGTACCTTTTGTAAGAATAAAAAATGTATACATGAAAAAGGGCAGCGCGGTGCAAATAATTCCTACTTGTGCATGGTTTAGAGAAAGGTTTAACCACTTTGAGTATTTTGTATGCAGGCTTTCTCTACATTTCTGCATACACGATATATGGTATTTAATCAAGTTTATGGTTTGTGTTAACTATAACAAAATTTTCGATTCAGTTGCTTTTATTTAGCTTGTATTATTATCTCGCCCTATTCTGCCTGCCCCTCACTTGTTTCCCTTTGATTAGGATGATGCAATTTTGTGGAGGCTGTATTACCATGTGGAGTATGTGCGAAAAGATAACAATGTATGATCCCGAAGCCCCCCCATGGGCAATTAGCAGTAGTGATCACCGATGATGTGTCGTAGCATCCAGATTTTACTGCATGGATGTGTAGCTGAATATCTCAGCGAATATCGTATCCTATATTACTTCAGCTTGTACAGATGGCGCATCTGAGTGATTGCGCATCAAACTTGGCATCATGAATAGTGTAATGCTAGAGAAATTAAGGATGCATTTGGTTTGTTGTATCAAACTGGATGGGATGATCCCATCCAGATTTTCAAGCTGTTTGGCTCGCCTTCAGTTTGAATGAAGTCATCTAAGTTTATAGAATATTTTTCGTACAGAATATTTTTCGTAGATACTGGATAAAGTCATCAGCTTTTTTGGTTGGATGAGCTCATCTAAGTTGTCTAAATATGCTGGTTTGTAATATGATTAATGATAATTAAATTATGTTATTGTTAATTAAAATTTATTTATATAATATTATATTTGATAAGTACTAATATATTTATTTTTATTTAATTTGTAATAGAATTATAGTATAATTAGTGATACTAACAGATTTTTTAAATTATTATTCATTTATACATATTAATAATATTAATCAATATTAGTGTATTATAGTGCTTATATTTATTATTTTATTAGTATAATTAGTTAATTATGCTCATCCAAATACATATCCAACAAACCAAACAGAAAACTAAACCGTCCCATCGAACTTATCAAACAATCAATATAGATGAATCTATAAAAAAAAATAGATGAAATGATTCTGTCCATTCTTATCCTCAAACCAATCAAACCAAACGCACCCTAATGCGCTAACCACATGGGCAGTGGTGGCATGCAGTCCCTTTTCCCTTTCATGCCACACTGCATAGTATTTCACAAACTAAGACGTTGCCATCGTATGGCACTCGTCTCTCACAAGCAATTTCACCTTATTGAATCGAAGATTCGGCAGTGGGGATTATTGTCATCCACATGATTTTGGTTTCCTTACTGATAATGGTTATCTGCAAGAGTGTTTCCTCCTGAATCCTGATAATTGTTGCAAGACTTTGTTCCTCATTACAATTAAAAAAAGAGAAGATTTTTACAAATCGCAAGAAATAATAAATTAAAAAATTTCATACCAAACAAAACGCACGGGCACAACGAATCCTCTAGAAACCTGATATCGGACTCCAAAAGTAACGAATCAGTATGTACAATTTTCTAAGTCTACTAGGATGACTCGAAGGCCAGTAACATCTCCCTTTCGTTTTTTTTCTCTTTTACTTTGACAATAGCCCTTGATAATTTCTGGAATCCACACCTTTTTGCACCTTAGATAGGATCATTCCTCGTGGGTATACTGGGACATCCCTGCTCCATCTTGGAGCGCTGGATCGTTGTCCATGCAATCTTAGGGCTATCCGTGGAGGGGCCTGTCTGAACGGATTGCTCTCTGGGGCATGCGATTCATCTTCCAGATTGATACAGGGTTGCTCCAGCAAACCATCCATCTGCAATGATCCAAACCACTGCTTGCTAGTATAGCTTTATCCTTGTGGTGATTGGAGTGCGACATATTGGGCACAGCTCGATATGTTGTCCACAGTCACAGCAAGTCTGCAAAGTAAATTCGTTGTTAGTGAAAGATGAAGCTGACGCTTCAGTGCACTTCCAAAGCTGAAAATGACCCGAGCAATAAGGCATTAGTATCAAAATCACCATAGAAAAAAGGGTAGCACTTGCATACTAGTTGTCATAAAAAAAATAAGACCACCATAGAAAGCAGTGAGAGCGAAGAGAGTCACCTGGTGTCCACAGCCAAATGCCATATCTTTGGGGTTCACAAGGCAGATAGGGCAAATCTACAGGTAACAATGGTGGTCAGTGTTGAGTGATATATAATAATGATCCACCTTAAGAGATTGAATTCATAAATGAAATATGTTTTCTGAGAACATGAAGTTGCACCTGATTGTCGTATGTGGAAGAAGGTGCGGCTGGGGTGGTGGTATATGGAGTTTCATAGTGAGGATACTGTGATGAGGATGACGAGCTCTGCGGGTAGTTGGTCGGCTTACTAAAGCTCTTAGATGGGTAAGAATAAGGATCCTGGTTTCCTGCTGGGGGAGGGAGAGGGACTCTGTTAGGGGACTTGAACGAACGGCGGCTGCTCAGAACACATTGGTACAAGTCAGTATGTAACTCAAAACGAATTAATCAACAAGAGTAGTAGAATGCACTTCAAGAAAACACATACCCTAAGATTCCTAATTCCACAGTTGCCTTATACTGTTGTGGTATCTCCATCAATGCTGATAAAGCGAATAAAGCCTCTCTCCTTGATTGCGGCATGTTTTTTGTCATTATCTCTGAAAAATTCACAAACTAAACAAAAAAATTTCATTGTTAGAAAGAAAGAATTTATTATCTAAAATTTATTAACACATGTTGCATGAGACAATTAATATCACATATGAACCATCAAATCCCACATCAACATACTTGGAAGTTGTCAAATGCTCGAGCAGGGATGTTATCATCAAATTCCTTCATCATGTCCCAGGGACCATCACCAACTCCTACTAACACAATGGACAAAGGCAATTCACTGCAGACATGAACAAAAGAGGCAATCAGCAAAGTCCATGACAAGGGATACCTGGTTAATTAGTTTGAACATTGCTAAGTAGCATATCTAACAAAAAGGCAGGGTGTGTTCCAGTATGAGTATGTCAAACAAGGTAATGAAGGAGATTTATGTGGGTATTACCTGGCCTTCACAATGCCATCAACAGTCTTTTGCTCTTGTGAACTCAGCTGTCCAGATACAGTGTCTACACTCCTTGTAACCTATGTAAATACATAAGTTAATAAAGGAACAGAAAAAAAGTATAGTTACTGAGGTATGTAATATTAGTCGACCAAAGGTGATTACACATTAAACACATATGTGAAGTATTCATTGTAAAGAAAACAATGTAAAAATCTTCAGATAGAACACTTTTTTTTTTTTTTTACATTCCTGCATTTTCATCAATTCATGAACCGATCATCTGAAATGATTCTATTGTGAATTCAACGAATTAAAATTGACAACATAACAGCATTTAATTTTAAAACAATACTGTCTTCCATTGTTGCATACACTATCATTATGGATTTGAGTAGTAATACACCGGTAAAAAGAAAGACATTGAAAAGCGACTGCCATTAAAGTATTCACGAACTGCCAGCCTATCATTCCTGATTAATTAATTGCAATATCAGAAGAAAGAAGAAGAGTTAATATGGCACCTGCCCATCTGCAATTATCAACAGGACGTGGTATTGTCCACCACTTTGCTCCACAATAGTCATAGCCATCTCAATAATCGGTGCGAAGGATGTTGGTCCTGCCAGACACATTTTGAAAACTTGAATCAACAAACATTAAAAAACCAATTGAATGATGCAACAGGGAAGAGCACTTACCAGCTAAGCGCAAATGTGGTACAAGTTCTCGGTATCGATCCAGAGCTTCTGAGAATCCATTGCAAGGTCTCTCATCAGGGTAAAAGCAGAAGACGTCTTGATCATGTGTTGATGCTGAAAGAGTGTAGAGTTGGATTAGGATTTCAGATTAAAACTATCAACTGTGTTATGAACATATGACAAAGAAACATTACCATCTCCAAATCCGAAGCATGGGATCAGATTATCTTCATCAAATTTTGATAGTGTTCGCCCAATAATGGAGATGGCTTGTTCATAAGGATTTGGTGTGCTGCTAATGTGATGTAAACTGCGTCCATGAAAGGAGAATTTCCCTGATAAATGAACAAGTCATAAGCATCAGGGTGCGAGGCAGAGCAACAGTTATTAATTCAAACTGTAAAACAAGACTAGCAGTCCACAAGCACTAACCTGTCCACTCGCTGCTCTTTGTGAAATCAATACCAACTATTAGATTCGAAGATTCAAGTCCTGCTTGAGCTAGAGCATCAGTAACCTGCAAAAAAAAAAAAAAGTTATGTATCTTCAATAATTCACATCAATAACAGTATCCTAACTGAGATTTAATAGTAAATTTATATGACCTAATAAACTTATACTGATGGAATACAAGTCACATAAATTGAAAATGCTACAAGTTTACAACCCAGAGACAGCTAACACACGCAATTTTTTCATTTATGAACAATCAATTTCAGCAGTGACTTCCTCCCAGTGCAGAAGAGGCGAAACAGTGGTAGGAGTAACTTCCACGAGCAAGCCACTACATTGTCCTGACCCCCGACACCTTGCCAGAAGCTAACCAATCATGACAGCAACAGAAGGCTGTTGCCTACCCTGTAATGCCAAGCTGCGAACCTTTTTAAAAAAAAACCGGGTGTATTCTTCCAATGAGCTGTGACCAAAAAGTCATTTGTTTTCGTGTGTGTAAATCCTTCACCCCGAGTCATCTGAAGTCGCAAGCATCATACCGGTTGACCAGGTTATGGACAATCCTCCACTGGAAGTTTCGAGTGATTGCAGATTGATTAACTACGAAGCAAAAATTCATGGACCATGATCCCCCCGGAAACAGAACGATGGGGAAACTAGGACTTCGAGATCCATAAAACATACAAGACCCGCCTATAACGAGCTGCTACAATCCAGACTCCAAACCGACGCAATCCAGTGCTTCTACGGTGGTAAGTACAATTACAACTTACGACGGAGACTATAACCGCAAGTAAGTACCTGTTCCACCGAGTTGTAGTCGTCTGCGATCCGCGAGTAGCGCCGGTCGAGCCTCGGCCTCGCGGCGGCCGCGGGCGCCGGCGCTGGCGCTGCCGCGGGTGGAGGTGCCTGGTACGCCGGGTACGGCGCGGCGTAGTACCCCGGCTGCGCGCCCTCGTCGTAGTACCCTCCTCCGTACTGGTACTGCGGCGGCGGCGGCGGGAAGGACGACGAGCGGCCGTACCGCGCGTCCCCGTCCCGCGGACTGCTCCTCGACGGGCTAACCCCCATGGCTCCCTCTCCCTCCCTCTCGGTCTGTTTCCTGTCAGTCGGACGGATCCCAGAAACGAAGAAGGCGGCGGCGGCGGCGGTGGAGATCAGACTAGAAGGTGAGAAAGCGGTGAGGCGGCAGCGCTGGCGTGGCGCCTCGAGAGATTTTGAGGCGGTGCTGCCGACGAGGCTGCGGCTTCGGGCCTTCACCCTTCGGCCAGCTCTCCTTGGCTCGGCGACCGGGCAGGCTCGCGTGGCCTGCGCGCGCGCTAGGGCGTTCGGAGTTGGCTGACCTCAGATGAGCTGGTGGTCGGCAACCAGCCGCAAGGGGTCGGAGATTTCCTGCACGCCACGGGCACCCTGCGGTCACGGACTGAACGAAGGTCGGCTGCATCGGGAGAAATTGTCCCTAATATAATGAGTGGTCGAAGGGCCAACCTGAAAGGAGCCTTTCCGCGAAGCTACTACCGGCTGCCCGGTGGACCGGGACTGCCTGGCCTGCGTGGAAAGTAAGAAAAAGTCACGTGGGCGTATATGCAATCTGAAACGCGCAGAGGATCTGGCGCGGCACGGGATTACGGCCAGTGAGCAACACGTGCACGAACTGTTTTCTTTTCTTTGTTTGTTTATCTGAGGAGATGCGGCGAAACTTTTCGCTTGGCAGCCGACGCTCGCGTGGCGAGAACGGATCTCGCAGATAGATAACCGTCACGGTCCTATATCTTTCACGAAGTTCTCATCTCCTGACCTGTCTGAACACCTCGTGCTGCAGGTGATAATGCGCACGCTGAGACACGATTCTGTGGGGGAGTCTGTCCCGGTTTCTTTACTTCGATCGTGATGATCTCCACGGCGAGTTCTTCAACCTGAAGGTCCTTCCGTTCAAAGCGCATCATTGACTCGGTATATACACACAACGACGTACGGACAGAGGAAGCGATTCTGTGTATTTTTGCCTGAGAAGTGACTAGCGCGAATTCGAGTACCAACGACCAGGTTGATTGTTTTTTAATCGTGTCTCGCAACTGGGTCGACTGCGCGGATGGGTAACGGCAGGCATAAAAGTCTTTGTACTTACCCAGTACCGCAGAGCTGAACATGGGTTATCTTAAGTTAGGATTTAAATTGTCGCCATAATTTTATAAAATGATATATATACCGTGACTCATAAACAATTAAAATGGATAAGTTACTTTGTCATTGATATGGTGATGAATTGAACCGATGACTAAACTTAAAAAATTGTAACCGTATGTATAAATGTAATCCGCCTCTATTAGCCAGCGTGGATCATTTGACGTCACAGTGCGTGCATCATGTAAGTATGCGCGGGATTTTTTTTAAAATAATACTGTTTTAATTTTTATTAACAGAAATATACCCGAAGCAATAAAATTACAAAAATATTATGTTGGATATTCGAAATAACTAATATCGTATGTTGGATATTCGAATTTAGAGAAGTCAAGTGTTGAATATTCGAATAGAGAGAAGTTGAATGTTGGTTGTTCGAGTTTCAGGAAGTCGGACGTTGTAACACCCGGTTTTTCTAAAAATCAAAGAATTGAAATTCCATTGAATTGAATTCAAAGGCAACGGAAACCGAGCTCAAATAAAATGGTTCCAGTAGATTTTTTTTTTTCAATTTTTGAATAGAGTTTGAAATTAAAAGTAAAGGCTCAAAAATTTCAAATGAAGGATGTAAAGATGAATTCTTGTTTAAAAGTGCTCACAAGGATTAACAAGTTTTGGAAAAAGGATTTTTGTAAAAATTTATATCCAAAATTTTATGGTCCAAATTATTTTATCCCTCTAAAACCGCTAGCTGCTTTTCGAATTTCATAGAATTAAATACTTTTCGAATCTGAAGATGCTCCCAAAAGGAAAGTTGTTCCACACACAAAGTTCTTCAAACCTGAAAATTTTCAAATTCATCGGAGCTCGGGAAGTTGAGTTTTTGCTGCAAAAATAGAAGCTGGCGCTCAAATTTCGAGAAAATCAGGAAATTGGAAATCCCGCGGGCCCTACCTGTCAGCCACGCCTTCTTTTTCCTCCAGCTGCCGTTGGACAGCGCACAGGGGCGCGCGGCGCCCAAGCACCAGAGCCACGTCGCCCCACAGCTCCCTCGCCACCCAGCTGGCATGCTACTTTAACTCCCTCATCACTCAGCTCTCTCTCTCCCCTTGCACGCTCCCCTTCTCGCTCTCTCGCCTGAACGCAACCGAGCAGGCAGCCTGCCGTGGAACGCCGTTGCTGAACGACCCTGGTACTCCTTCATCGTCCAGCAGGCGCACCACCCCGTCCCTGACGTGTTGACACTCTTCCCTCTTCCATCCGCACGACGAGCTGATCGGATTTCAACTTTTTCTCAAAGTGCGAGCTTCAGAGCTGCCGGCGCTATTCCTCCAAATCAACCTATTTTCGGTGAGCTTCTGTCGATTCACCTCTTGTCGAACCTCTGGTCGAGTTCTCAGTGCAAGATTTGGGCCGTTCGTGCAGGGATTTGGGGAGTTTTCTCGCCACCAGCCATTGGAGCCGAAGACCTCCACGGTGACGAGCTACCTTCGGCCACCTCCTTTGACTACAACCTTCGCGCTGCTCCTCTACACGCCGTCGCAGAGCTCTACGTATTTGTTTCCTGATTTTTCGTTGACGGGAGCCACCGCACGTTGCCACCGAACCGCTTGTCGACGTCGAGCTTTTTCGGTGAGGTCCCGCCCTCGGCAACCCATCCACTGGACTCCCCACGACACCGCGACCATTTGGCGCCTTTTT
>BCLG01001427.1:80591-110288 GCA_001602295.1 Zoysia matrella | reverse complement strand
TTGTGTCTTCGATAGTGAAGGTAGGAGGAGAATCTGGGTTCCCAAGTAGACTGCCAATTGTTTTGCTGTACTCGAGCACATATTGCCACCTAACGAAATAAAATTGAATAAAAAAACACATCTAATATAGCATACGTTAGACTAATCAGCAGAGCAGGTTGAGTGAAAAAAAGGTTGAGATTCCATTTGCCAAAAATAATTGAATTATCCATGCTTTTCACTAGTGTGTACACAAAGTGCATCAGTGTTACTGTATGAAATGGGTACTTCAGTCTCTACAATCTACAATATTAAGGACATCACAAGGGTTGATAACTAGTAGTATCAGAATATTACAGTAAAAAAAGTTCATTAAGTTGAGTTTTGTATAGCATTGTTGGCTTGTTGCATTGGCATAACAAAATCGGTATCAATGGGGTGGGAATTAAACTAATTCTATAGCATTTAAACATTCAAATCATGAGAAAACGATTCAGGTATTAATAATCAAATCAATCGCCGCCAAATAAACAGCTTCAAACAAAAGTTCACCATTCTGCGTGCTCGGAGAGTGATGGCAAACGCGACAAAGCGGCAGCTTCCGTGAGAGCATTCTTCCTACTCTGCAGCAGCGCGAAGGCCGGCACAGACCCGTACTCTATCCGCCGCATCTTCGCCTCGTCGATTTCCTCCTCGACCTCCCCACGGCCACCGCCACCGAGGTTCACCTCCACGACTCTCCCGGCGACCTCCCCACCCTCCAGACTCGGCTGACGGAGGCACGCGACCTGCAGGAGGTTGCCGCTGGACCAGGAGACAAAGACGCGGTGGATGGGCGGGGCCACGCCGTGGCCGATGTGGCGCACGGGAGGCGGCGCCGGCGAAGCTTGTCCGGCCTCCCCCGAGAACGGAACGATGGCGCCACTACCGACGTCCGTCGGCACGCCCGGCATCCTCGTCGCCGGGCCTAGGACGGGCTAGGGTTTTGGAAGCGGGGGGAGGGAGGGGCGGGAGTGACCGGCGGCCGGGGTTTGGCCGAGCAAGGCGTTTTAGCAAGTGGGGGGTTTAGCTGTTCGAAACCGAAGACTCATTGCTTAATTTATCAATTATACCCTACATTATTATCCTATTTATGCAAATCAATGGAAAATCACCGTGATTATCACTATTCCAGTGAGCAGTCTGATCCCATGTTCAAGCCTGCTCGCGGGCTCCGGTCAGATGTTGCCCTTCTGAAAAAAAAAAACATGTGGGCTAAGGCTAAAGAAAGCTGAAACTAAAACAAACTTAAACAAACAAAATTCTAAAAAACTATTTTTTAATATTAAAAAGTTAGGTTTAAAAAAAGATTTTCTGTTTTTTATGAAGAAATAAACTAATATATTGTAAAAATCAACAGTCATTACTATAGAAGTCAGTTTTTCAACTAGTCACTAACCAATTTTTTTAAAAGCTCAAACAAAGAGGCTTTGAGCTTCTCTATATCTCAAAGCCGAAAAAAACAGCTCTGACCAACTTTTAGTTCATTTTCTCAAAAGCTAGCTTTTTAATATTCTAAAAACCAGATCTTGAAAACCTTATTTGTTTCACTTTTTTATATTTTAGAGAAACCAGCCTAAAAATTGAAACAAACGTCGCCTAACCCGCATGCCCGGTGGACCCCTGGCAGACCTCATCCTGCTCAATGGCTCATGAATGAACTGGGCCGAGGGCCCAGAATGGTACGTAAAATATTCAGCCCATATTGGTACGTAGAATCTGAAACAGAACACACTGTACTCCCTTCGTCCTTCCTTTTTATATAAGTCAGTCTGGACTATTTAAAACATTTTAAATTATAAAATTTTTGAAACTTCTCAAATTATAAGTCATTTTTATTTTTAAAATCAATTTTTTTATTCCTAATATATTTCTACTTCATTTTTCTGCTTCACCTTTTTCATTTTTTAAAGCCATAACATTTCTGGGAAGGCAAAATCCCGTGCCTTTCTTGAAGGTCGTGCAAGGTGACCCCGGCTGCTCCTCCTTGTACGACCTTGAAGAACCTGCATTGCTTTCCCCTGCCCACGAATAGGAATAGAAAACAGAAACAAAAGGAGTTCCAGTTCGCGAATACAGTTAGGATGTAAGTTTTTTTTTATTTTTTGGCTGGTGGATCGACCTAAAATTTTCTAAAATGAACTAACTCTCCCTTCACCTCCCTCAAAATGAATAAGAGATGTAACCTTCCAATCGAGTGTCCACTTGCATCTTCAAAACGGTGGTAGAATTCCATTGTTAGGAGAGCCTGGACTCCTATAGATCTTGATTTACTCAACGGCCGTACTCGTGACTGAAGAATCCCATTTCGCGAAACTAATCCACGTCGGGGTCGTAGAGCTCACAGTGACCCGGGGTCGTCCAACGTCTCCGACGCAAGCGCCCGCGTCGTGGAGCCCAAACTTCCCCGTCCGACTCGACGGCACGATGCTACTCCTATCGAGTATCCACGTCTCTCTCGAGGCGGCCATGCGATGTGAATCCAGCGGCACCGGGGATCAATCAGTCCGCGGTGTCCCCCGGCGTGGGGCGTACGCGCCGGGACCCCCGTAACGTGGGGCGCCGCCGCGGACGCGTGTCCAGACACCGCGACAAAGGACGTCGTCGTCGAGTCGAGCCGAGCACGTTCCTCCGCCCCCGAGCAGTAAGCAGCTAGCGCCGGTATGTGGCTAACCGCTAACATGGCTTCATGCCTGGGTGTACGTGCCATACGCGGCGTGGAGTAGAAACGTCGAGGTCTCCTGTTTGCTTTCGATGAGACGATCGATAATCGTCCGTCTCCGTCTTCAGCGCCGGTGCGTGGCCGGGAGTAACGGTGGATCATTTGCGTGCCTGCGCAGTGCGCTCATCAGTATTTCAGCGTGCCCATGCCCCCATGTCAATGGAAAGCCAGTGTCCCCGCTGCACGAATGCCGGGCAACCATAATCCTGCATCGATCTCCTTCTGTGACGCAATGGTTCGCAATGCGATGCGTTTCTACGCTAGTATTGCACACACCGAGTGTGCTTAATTGCCTGCATGTACTGATGTGCATAGCATTTAGCATGTCCTTGGTCACCCCACGCTTGAAGTTTATCGACGTCCGTCCACAGTAAAAAACAGAAGCTTCGTGCCAGTCCCGGGGCGCGGCCAAGATGAATAAACTTGCGAGTAGTTTACTCACCCCGAAGGACGAACGGTGATCCCGATCAAGCTGGCTGGCACTGAATTCCACCAGCTTCCACGTGACAGCGCCTCACAAAATCCACCTGCCTCGTCAGGCGCGCTTTGTTCTCACCCGGACGCAATGGACCACGAGAATCCACTGCTGTTCCAATTCGTGGACCGGCCGTGCACTGCAGGGGTTAGTATTCCTTTCATCTTCATCTTCAACGAAGTAAAGATTAAGTTGGCGGTACTGTTACTTGAATTTAATCGAACGTAAAGATGTACTGCTAGGAGTACTTCATGTTCAGCGACGCGCGCGGTAGCCTTTGAAACCAGTTAGGATCAGGAATACTTCAGGAGGCTTCTGTAATCTGTAGCCGCGCAGGGGAGTTCAAACGATGAGCGCAAGAACGACGAATCGGTTTCGAAACGGTTCGATTCAATTATTCAAACGCACGCAGGTTTAAAGTTCAAATTTTGGTTGAGGCAGCAGTAACTGAATGGTGGTGTGGTTGGCTCAGCGGCCACTCCTTAAAAACCGTTCGCTTCAGCTGACTCCCCTCTCCCTCGTCCCCTGTGTCTCTCGTCCCTCCATATCCACCGTGCTCCACGCCGATTAAACCCTACAACTCACTTCTCTGTCTGTCTCCGCGTTATTTCCGTTTCCGTCTCCTCGCCCACACGTCCGCGTAACGCAGGGCGGCACACAGGGAGACGAGAGTGATGGAGGCGGCGACCGAGTCCGGGTACTACAGCGGCGCGGGCCGCGAGAGGAAGGGCGCCGGGTGCGTGGACCACTTTGACGTCGACGACCTCGCCGTCGACGACCTCCTCGTGCTGCCGTACGACGACGACGACGATGAGGAAGGCGACGGGGGCGGCGAGGCCGCGGCCCTCGTCGACGTCGCCGGTGGGGGAGGAGGCGTCGTGGTCAAGGAGGAGGGTGTTCTGGGGAACCTGTCGACGGACTCGTCCACCGTCACGACGGCCATGGACAGCTGCAGCAACTCCTTCTCCGGGCTAGCCGACGGCGACTTCTCAGGCGAGCTGTGCGACCCGGTGAGTCTTTAATTTTGGACCCAGAGACTTTAACGTAGAGTAGATTCGTTTCTATCTTTTCTGGCGAATTTTGCACGTCCGTTTTCTTCTGATTACCCGTTTTTCAATTAACAACAAAATGCAAAACGCAAATAGCAATAATAAAAATAAAAACGCGTGGATGAGTTGTATTGTGGTTTTGCATGCAGATAGTTGTGGAATTGTGCTTGAATTCCCATCAATAACCACTTAAAATTTATCTATCCAAAGTTCTCATCTCGACTCTAGAAAAAGGATAAGTTACCCAGGTAAGCAAAAATAGCAACAACGCTAAAAATAGAAGCTTTTGAACTTGAACATTCGACACTTCCATAACTAGCCATAAGAATTCTCCGGTACTGAATTACTTGCAGAATTTTCCCGCGCGCACAAGTACACAATGAAGATTCCATAAACAGAACTAGTAGCAGCGGCTTAACTTGCAGTGAATTTTGTGCAGTACGAACAATTGGCGGAGTTGGAATGGCTGTCCACGTACATGGGCGAGAACGACGACTTCGCCACCGAGGACCTGCAGAAGCTGCAGCTCATCAACGGCATCCCCGCAGGCAGCTTCTCCTCCTCGGCGGCGAGAGTGCTGCCAGCTCCCGCGCCCCATACGACTGCGGCAGCCTCAGCGACGACGCGGCAGACCGGTATGTCCCTCCCGGAGGCGCCGGTCCCCGGCAAGGCCCGTAGCAAGCGCTTCCGCCCCGCACCGGGCAACTGGTCGTCGCACCCTCTCGTTCTACAGCCCGCTCCGGCCTCGCCGCCGTCCCCGGCGTCCACGGCCATATTGCCGGCGGAGTCCGGCGTCTCATTCCACTTCCTTGCCAAGAAACCGTCGAAGTCATCCAAGAAGAAGGACGCGCCGCCGTCAAGCTCGCCGGCGCAGTCACCTTGCGGCGGCTCGGTCTCGGCGGCGTCCGCGGAAGGGCGGCGGTGCCTGCACTGCGAGTCGGACAAGACGCCGCAGTGGAGGACCGGGCCCATGGGGCCCAAGACGCTGTGCAACGCGTGCGGGGTGCGGTACAAGTCGGGGCGGCTGGTGCCGGAGTACCGCCCCGCGGCGAGCCCCACCTTCGTCACGTCGAAGCACTCCAATTCCCACCGCAAGGTTCTGGAGCTGCGCCGCCAGAAGGAGGTGCAGCATCCGCTAGCAGCGCCGCCGCAGCACCACCACCAGCCGCACGTGATCGCGGGCGGGCTAGTGCACATGCAGAGCCCGCTGCTGTTCGACGCGCCGCCCATGATGGTGGGCGACGACTTCTTGGTCACACATCACCTAGGGCCAGACTGCCGGCAGCTCATCTAGATGAGCCCTGGGCTAGATTAATCGACCAGTTAGCGCAGAAATAATTAATCCAGCTAGCTAGCTAGAAACCCCAAGAAGCAGAAATGAATCTGGGTGAGCTACGAATCTTTTCTTAGGAGATCTTTTTTCTTTTCAATATATCCCCTTCCCTTAGTTCGTGTGCCTCTGTTCATCTCTCGATCGTAATTTTTCGTGTCATTTTTTTGTTTATAAGATCTACCCCCTTTTTCAGCTTTCAGTTTAGTCGTCCTAATCCCTTAATCAGAACGTTTTATCCTGCCAGGGATTTTATCTAGTTTTTTCTTTTCTTCCTTAGCATTTTTGTAATTCAGGGCTACCAGTTTACTCCTTTCCAGTCCCGTTCTGGTACCAGAACTTGAACAATCAGAACTGAACAGTTTTGCTTGATTCGTTGTTGCAAGTTGCAACCTCTCATTCTTCTTTTTTCTGAAATAGTCGATGAGCAAGTTTCTAGCTCAGGCTCCATGGCACGCTGCACCTGCACGCAGATGGTGAACTCAGCCCACAGATATTGTGTGCGCAACCAAACAAGGCCAGGCATGCAGAAGGCGAGCGCTCCACCAGTGTGGCAAGGGATGAAAACAGACCACAATAGTCGAAAAACACTCATTTTGTTTTTTTTTCACATTTATTTTATCGGACCAAAACAAAAACAGAAAACATGTAACGAAAATGAGCCGAAAAATAACAGAAACTTGAAAAACGAAACAATTCGAACGGTAATACCTCGGTATCGGTCAGGAACCGGTAAAACTAATATTGAGAGAAATATTTTTTATAACATGCACACACAGCTTGAGTTATACTTTAAATCCAGATATTTTTGTTTCTTATATTTGCTACCTCTGTAGAAAACTCACAGCAGAAAGACAAAAAAAAAAACTTCGTCCTCCTTTCCCGGAGCATAAGCTGTGACAAAAACATTTTTTAATAGCAACGAAGATAGATCAACTAATCTAATCAAGCGAGCATGCGAGCCGTGCGGGGCCTGCTGGGTGGCAGGCCTGGCCGTGGCAGGCAACCACGCACCGAGTGGGCTGGGAGGTGGCCAGGTGGACTTTCTTCCCGAATAAACATAAACTGAACACAAAACGGGAAAATTTTGGTTAAAAACGGGATTTTGAGAAAACGGTCAAAAAATAACCATCTCGTTTTCTATCCCGCATCCCGTTTTTCTTTTCTGTTTTCATCTTTATCATGTTTACTGTTTTCGAAATTCAAAATAAATAAAAAAATTTAATTAATACAGTATACAGACACCGATCAAAACAGAATTTTCTTGGACTATTTTCATCCCTAGGTGTGGCTGGACCGCGGCGCCGGCAGGCAGGAATGATCTCTTCCTCGCTGTAAAACGGCCGTCGCCCCTCGATAGCTTTTGCCGTGGTTGGGTTCATTCATCGTCGCTGTGCCCTGCCCTGCCCCCCGCGGCTGCTGCTGCCTCGCTCTGCAAGCAGAATGAACGCGAACGCTTCCATTTCACATTGACGTACGTACGACGCTGAAGCTAAGCGTCACTCGTCAGAGGGGGCACCGGGCACGGAGCAGGGCACTAGGCCCCGACGCGAATTTAAATCTACTGCACAGTTACTTCTTCTGACTACGGTTAACCCTACAGTGCATGGTGCATCGCTTGCATGTTACGGCTACCTCAGCTCGGTCCACAGCTACGTTGCTACGCTTACATTACATCCATCATCCATGGACATGCAACAACGACTCTGGCGTAGGAGTAGGAGGAGTGCAGTGTGTGTAGCAGTCGTAGTAATTTGGTACTAACATTAGCTTAGGTTTAAACCTAAGCACGTTAAAGAAGGTCCTGTAGGTTGGTTGCGGGCACTGTGAGCGCATGTGGGGCGCTCACTACCAGGAGACAAGTGGAGTATAAAAACCGGGCCGCGTGGATCGGGGTCAGGCAGGCAGGCAGCAGGGCGCCGGCCCGGCATCGGAGGGGCTCACATGGGGTGTGGCAATAGATAAACCGGAGAGAGGTGACGCTATAGTAGAATACTGCTACCGCTTTGACGCCGACGAAGCAGAAAGAGCTCTGAATTGTGCCGGCGAGGAGCGGTTGCGGTACAATATTGCCCTCCAGCCCTCCTCGGTTCGCGCGTCCTCGTGATCCTAGACACGCAGGGCAGGGCATCGTCGGCGATCCAGATGGAACGATCGGTATACTATGCCGTCGGGTGCGGTATACTATGCCGTCGCTGGTGCGGCGCTCAGTTTTTCTGCAGGGAATTCACCGCCACAGGAGTACCGATTAATATTCTTTGACGTCTCAGTGTGCACATCAGCACATGCCTCGGTTACCTGAGCTCGTGGTCACCGGCTGAGCGACCGTGCCGCCTGGAAACCGCCGCTTGCTGTTGCATCGTACGACCGGTGACTCGGCGAGCGACGCACGCACCGTGTGTCCGTCCGTGGAGGTCCACCCACGGGTACAAGGCGTACAAGCTGCCCGGGTTACCGAAACGAGACCTGTCGAGGTCGAGTCAAAAGGCGTGGCGGCTCATCATCGAGGCTGCGCGCACGCGCCTCGATCGATCCATCGATCTGCTAGCTGCGCGCACGTACTGGTGGTTGGTCAAATGCCAACGGCGCGGCCTCGATCGATCTCTAATGGCATAGTGTTACTGCTGATCGATCGCCTAACATGATGAGCCAGATCTGGGTTCTCTTGACTTGGTTGATGAGGAGCGGGTACGTGCCTGCCTGCCTAGATTTGTTAATTAAGCCGGACGGGCATGGCGGGGGACATATAAGCGCTGGCCGCGTGGTGGCGCCGCTCACATGCGCCCGTGCGCGCGCGACGCGCCACCGTCCGTAGAGCCGTGCCTTTGTTCTCCGGATCAGGGAGTAACGTGCCTACCCGCGCTTGCCTGCTCCTGGTGCCGGGGCCGATGAGTGAGCAGCAGCGCGGGTCACGTCGCCGAGAGCACGTGCGCCGGCGTGCGCAGCAGCCAGCCGCCCGCAACACTGGGCTTCCTTTTTCTTCTCGGACCTACGCACGTGGGTCCGGCTGCGCGGCTTTGCTTGCTTGCTTGCTGCGGCAACGCAGATGCAGATGCAGATGCGTTGCAGTCCGGCTCCCCGCCGCGGCAGAGAAGCGAACGGAACCCCACGGGCTGTGGCGTCGCCAACTGCGGTCTGCGGATGCCTTGTCTCCGAGCGTCGATACCGTACGTGCCGGCAAGCCCGGCCTACCCTGCATTGCCTGCTTGCTGCGGCTGGGAGATATTTTCTCCGGTGTTTTTGTTCCGCGTTGCGTATTTGTCACGATTTATCCAAGAGCCCCGTACTAGCGGTAGACGTGTTCGTCTCGACGGTAAGCAGGAACCGGAAAATCCAACCGTGAAAACAGATCTCGTGACCACACCAATGACGTCTACGACAATGCGTGCCCGTGTTACGGCTTAGACATCAACCGTTACAGATTTACAGCGGTGAACTCGAGTTGCATATACCTACGGAGTAGTATATGACGCGATGAGTCTTCGACTATAGCCTGCTGCCTGCATTTGCCCGTCAGCAACAAGCATTCTGCAGCGAGGAAGCCAGCCCTCCCCTGCGTTCCTTTCCGGCAACCCAATCTACCCCGGACCCTGAGCTTGGCAGAATACCTGCTCCTCTGCTTCCCCTTTGCAGAAAAAGCTCCTACGAGCACTGATGCTTCCGTCTCCCCTTCGGCCCTTCGGTTGGTTGCAACAGGGCGAAAACGCGAGGCCACGCAAGGACAGATGAAGGTAAGACGAAGACAATGTTCTGTTCTTCCACGACTCCAAGGGGGTGATTGGTTACTAGCATTAGCCTGAGCCTGGCTGGGAGACTCATGCATGCTGAGCTGAGCCAGGATCCACGAATGCAGCCTTTGGTGATTGGTTTATTTGCTTGTTTCTTCTTGGATTAATTGTGATGCTGTTTGGTTGATTGCTTTTGGCTTTGGCTGCATCTACAGGTGCTAGGATTCCTGATTGGTAGACCGTATGAAAAAGAATCCGATCACCTTATCAGATTGGTGAGATTACCACCATTTTTCAGCCAACTTCTAACTTTTGGACTTTTCGCGCCAACACTACAACTTTGACGCCAACAGAACAAATTCATCAGAATCCAATATAAAGTTCTAAATATCAATGAACCTTTCGTCACCAGAAAGCAGAATACATTGAAACCACTCTTATTAACCAGAATATCACCAAAATTTATAGAAGACGATTGAGAAGTTTTTAGAGCATTCTTACACTATACCGTTAGTTACGTTGTGATCCGGACCTAAGGCCTGCTACTTGAAATTGGGAATTTCCTTTCACATTTCTTTACTCCTTAAAAGTAGGAGTGTGCGGTGGGCGGGCGGACGTCGTCCGTCGTCTCCCATCCGCGCCGACAGGTGGGCCCGAGGCGAGCCCGCGTCGCCTCCGACGCGAGTGTAGCCGCCCACCCGCCGTCATCCCCATCCCCACGACCACCGCTTCCACCCGCCCTGCTCCTCACGCGCGGCTAGCTTCCGTCGCCGCCTCATCCCCTCGGCGCAGAGTGGAGATTGGAGAGATGGAGATTGGGGTGGGAGATTAATGGGCTGGCAGAGCGTACCCCTCGGCATCGTCTCCCGGCACACCCTCGCGATCTTGAGCGATTTGGGGGGGTTGAGACCGCAGCTGGTGGGGATGGCGAGATATGCGGGAAGCAGAGGGTCCAAGCTGATCTATCTCGTGCCGCAAGCCACCCCTCTTCTCCCAACACACCGAGCGGGCGGGCTCCCTCTAGCCACGTACCATCGGCTCCGCGCGGCCGACCACCGAGCGAGCGGACTCTTTCTTTCCTGCACCGTCTTTGTATTGCCTACTAAAATCTGGGCAATGGCAGCAACTACGCCGGATCTGGAGAATGGCGTGCTCAGGGGCACCAGAGCCTTAACCTGGCCTCTCGGGAGCCGCTGTGAGCTCCTAGCCGTGTGAGCTGCGTTCCTAAGCCGCCGTGTAGCTCAATCCCGCGAGCTCTGTTCTTATTTGGCAGTCATCTCAAAGAGGTAAATCATACTATGCCTGAAGCCTATTCCTGCATGCTCGTTTAGACTGCATTCTTACTGGTTCGAGCTGTATTTGGCGTCGTTATACTGTAGATAGTTACGCACTTCTTTCTGTGACAATTTAATTTGGAATTAGCTTGTATTCTAGCATCATAGTGCGGTGATTATGTAGGATGAAGCTGATAGTGTAAGTGCAGAGGTAAAAATTTGAGTTAAATGTTTGTTAATTGTGGTAACCAAGGTGGGTTTGGCTTTAGGAGGCAGTAGGATTCTTAGTTCTTTGAAAATTGTAACTGCAAACTAAATGCCTTCTAGATCGTCATAATGAAAATATTAGTGCATATTTGATCTTGTATCATTTGACTGGAGAGTCACCTAGGCAAGTTTGAGCGGGAGATTCGCCAGGTGCTGAACGTGATTTTGTTTTGAGTATATTATTGGGAAGTTTTGTATCCATTCTGTGTCAGAGAAAAAGTTACTTGGAACACGAGGATAGAGGGCCGAATTAAACATTGGTATACTGCACATCGATCACCGAGTAGTAAGATCTTGGATAGTTGTATCTGATTCCATGATTTAAATGCCCTTGAATGGGAAAAACATGTTACTGTGACAACGTACTATGAAACTAAAAAAACTAGACCCATTGATTTGTTAGTTTTGTGATGCTTGCGAAACACACTGTTAAGCAATACAACTCTTTTTCTTGAAGCATGAAAGAGCTATAGTAATCAGCAACCTTGCATCTGCTATGTTTGTATTGAACTCTGGCGTCTCTTATAGGCCTGTTGAGGACGGTATCCGTTAACATGTCATATCAAAATTATATTGAGGCATTCATTAATCATTACTTCATTAGTCATATAAGAAACACAGGCAATTTCTTATATGATTAGTTCATATGATAGCACAAGAAGTATATCTTGTAATAGGAGAAATCTGATTTGCTTCAAAGGAGAAGTGAGACACTCTGAGTCATGGCCATTGCATTGAACTTAATCGTATGAGCATGTCTGCTCGCTTAAATGTTGAAATGTTTGAAAGACAGATTTTTTTTTCTTTTTTCTTTTTTCTTTTGGACATGACATGTAGTCTATATATCATCCAATACTGGAGCTTGTCATCACTCTGAATTCTTATTGTTTACATGCTATAAAATACTCTTATAATGTTACTTCGTACTCCTAGATGAGTAGGAGTAGATAAATTCCTCCGATATTCCTCTTACGCCTTGAAAATTTTTGAAATTCAATCTAGCATAAACTTGTTGATGATTAGGTTGCCATAAACGATTCTATATCGTAATCTTTGATTCTGTTAGGGATAGTATGTCACCCTTGCATTGTTTTTTTATTATGATGTAGTTTTCATTGCACGCAACAACACATGAGCATTAGACTGTGTTATTAATAGTGTGAACAATTACAGTGCAAATAGTTTAAACATGGTGGTATGGACTGCTAAGTTATTTTCCACCGTAGCGCGGCAGGGCATTGAACTATTATTAGATAATGAAATCACCTTTCACATAGATGTTGTGACCAGAAATTGGAAAGCAAGATTGTTCACCATGAAAACTCAGCCAGATATCATATTATCATAAACTATTCAACTAATTTTACCTACCAACCATGAAACGACATGCCATTTCTACGAGCTACGTACTTACCAGGAGGAGGCGACCTGCAGCATCAGTGTGCGACGGTACCACATGCAGTGCAGATTCTGCCCGCGAAAGAACGCGGCGCCGCTATTCCGCACCTGAATCTTCGTCGCATCTGCTGGCTGAGACCGGATCTGAGGCCTTTCCTCCTCAAGCAGGCACGAACATCTTTCCTCAACAAGCGGGCGGCAAAAGAGCGCGCGCTCAACTTCGCCGAGCAGGCCATGGGGCTCCACGTCGCCGCCGCCATCCACTGCGCCCTTGGCCGCGACACCGCCGCGTCCCCGTCCTCGAGCTCGCCGTCACGGTCGCACAAGCGCTCGAGCTACTGGAAGTGAACGCCGAACGAGGAAGGGGCGGTGAGGGAGCAAAGGTAGTGAGAGAGAGGAGAGGAATACGGGCAGTGGTACCTCTAACCTCACTGCGTTAGCTCAGCTTTTATTCGCCTGCGCGAGGGGCACTCGGTGCGACGCGACCTCCCACCAGCGGAGTCAGGCCCAGCAGCGAAGCTCGATCCCAACATACGAGTCGAGCCAGGCTGCAAAGGCTTACCTGCACGCCACGGACTAGGCTACGGGGGTGGACCGAGTAACCAAACTTGACAAAGCTGCAGCAATCGGACCTGACCCAGGGGGAGACAGGGAACCAATCACTCCCCAAGCGTTTGACAGCCCTTTCCGTTGCCGTACGCTTCCGGCGGGTTGCTTGAAACTGTCCGCGACGGAGTTCATCCTTGCTTCGATTGGCATACGTTACTGTGAAATCAGGGGTATTAGCAGTGTACCGTTTCTGTAGTTGAGTGAGAGAGTGAGAGAGTGCATTTAGTGTTTTTTTTGTTTGAGAGGAAGAGTGCATTTGGCAGGTTGGTAATAAATGGACCTCGCGTATTGGCCCATCTATTAGTGGGCCTGATATATGTTGGATCCCAAGAAGTAGCTTACTATGTCCATCTAGTATTGTGCTCTCAGGGCACTGAGGAAGTGTTGAATAACGTAAGCCCATCAAAACTATGTCAATTAGCGTGTTGGGCTCCAGTGAGAGATACTCCATCAAGATTTTTTTTTATTGACGTTGATACTCCATCAAGCCTAGCTCGCTCAGCGTAAAAAGTATACCATCCAAAGTGGAAAAGAAGCACAACTGCATAAGACGTCACGAAAAAAAAGGGGATCACATATGCAATTGCCACAGCGTATAAATAACAAGAAAAAAACCAGAATGCAGACTTAAATGAGATGTCTAATGTTTTTCCCGTATACAAATCTGTTGTTCTAGACTCCACGCCACTAAGAGCCCTTTTGATAGAGATTATTTTTGTAGAGATTCTGATTATTCAAAAATTTGCTTATACTTGAATTACTTATCTAACTTATCTACATAATCTAATTTTTATGTCAAAAGTGTTTGGCAAAACAACTTATGCAATAGTGGGAAAGTGGTAAAAAGCTAATATTTGTAGCTTGTGTGTGCTACTCCCTCCGCTCACTTTTATTTGTCACTGTTACCTTCTGACATCAACTTTGACCATATATTTTATTCAAAAAATTAGTTTAAATATATAAAATTATAAGTGATGTTTCAAATACCTTCAATGATAAATCAAATTATAATGAAATATATACTCCTTCTGTCCCATTTAGTTTTTGTTTTAGATGAGGGCGAGGATAAAAAATAGTGGAAAAGTTGAGATACGCTGAAAACGAGAAAGAGAGAGACAAAGATAGATATGTATTGAGAATAAAAAAAGTTGTATTGGAAAGCAAGAATGACAAGTAAAAGAAAAAACTCGTAAACTTTAAGATGACAAGTAATTAAGAACGGAGAGAGTAATTTTTATTATATTTTTTTAAGTAAGACGATTAGTCAAAGTTGATGTCCAGAAGTCGACAGCGACAAGTAAAAGTGAACGGAGAGAGTAGTACAAAATGTAAAAGTAGATATAATCACTTACTCCCTTCGTTCTTTAATTGACATCGTCGTTGACTTTTAATATCAACTTTGATGATTTATTTTATTAAAAAAAATAGTTTAAATGTGTAAAATTTTATGTTGTAATTCAAATGATAAATGAAATTATAACAAAATATATGATATTTACTAAATTTTTTAATAAGAGAAATGATCGAAGTTGAAGTTAAAATCAACTGTGACAACAATTAAAGAACGGAAAAAGTATATGTTATAAGTATTTAGTAAAGATTATAGCATAAATTGTGATAATCATTAGTAAAAAGCACCCCATAATCTCTACCAAACCGAGCCTGTACTGGCCTCGCTTAATGTCACGAACTTCTGAAATTTAAGAGCAAAAATATAACAATGTTAGTAGTACGTAGGACCAAAACAAGAAGAAAAAAAAAAGAGAAAAAGAGCAAAATAGTTAACGCCCACCGTGGGGCTCGAACCCACGACCACAAGGTTAAGAGCCTTGCGCTCTACCGACTGAGCTAGACGGGCATTTGTATTCATAGGATGTGTATATATTATTTGATGCATACTGGAGTCTTTTTCCAGCGACCGATTGGTCCGCGATTCGATCCCCGCCACGCTACCAAACATTGTGACACCTTCTGAACCTACTGCCGCGCCGGAGATCTCATCAGCCGATTCGTCTAGCTCGCCGTCACACTACTCCACCCTCCTCTCGGCTCTCGCCGATCAGTGGTCCGGCCGCTCCCTCCAGCCATGGCTTCATGGCTCAAGGTCGCCGAAGGTAGGCACCCCTCGACCTCTCTGCCCCTAGCCATCTCCCGCTTCCTCTTTCCATCTCCGCCGCGCCACCCAGATCCACCCCTCTCCTAGACGAAGATCTGCCGTTGCACTTCCCCCCTTTTTTACTCTCCTTCTCCCTTAGATCTTATTTCTCCGTGGTGTGCTAGGATGGCGAAGCGTTGGCCATGTGCTCTGTTTGATCATTCTAGTGCACCCAAATGCACCCCAACCGAGCGCAGCGCTGTCTCAGTGCCTTTTCAAACACACTGAGATATTTCTAATGCGTAAATTTTGATAATAATACTTTCTTTATTTGATAGACTTGCTCGAAGTCGTTGACCGGAGGGCCAAAATCGTGGCTACTGAGTTGTCGGATGAGCAGTCTACCTCTCAACCTTCAGGTAATATTGCTCCTTAGTTGCACGGTGAATATTTTATCAGTTCTGCAAGTTGGCTAATCATTTTTTGTTCTGATGTTTGTTTGAAGGATCAAATAGCGAAACAGTGCAACTGAAGAAGGGAAAGCCGAGGGAAAAGGTCTCTACTTAATTATCTTTTTGATCATGCCTTGTTTCTTACATACTGCATATGAGAGACATTGTTGATGTTTAACCATAGCTTTGAATTGCAGGGCTCTCTGAAGCTTGGTACTGCAGATGGCAGCAATAGGGCAGCTGCTCAGAGGGAAAGGAAGAGTAGGCAACCACCACGGGAACGAATGAAGATTGAAAAGATCAGGCCTTCACTACCTGCAGATTCATCAAGTGCTGACGCTAGTGCTAGTGAACCTGAAATCACTTCAAAGGATCTCAAGGAAGTAAATAAAGAGGCTACATTAGAAAAAGGAGATGGCACTACCGCCAATCCTAAGACTGATCAAGATGTGGCTGTTGTTGATACTGCAGTCGAAGTTCAACAAACAGAGAGCAAGTCTGAGGATTCAACTCCTGGCTTGGATGGAGTTGAACATCCTGGAAATCCAGAGATTGCTGTTGAAAGCATCTCTAGTATTTCAGATGAGAAAAGTGGGCCAAGCAGCAATAACCAGACAGTTGAGATTGATGCAGTGGTTAATTTGGAGGAAAAAGACTCGGTTATTTCTGATACCAAGGAGAGAAATGCATCTGAGTTACTTAATGATGTAGGGGGTACCAGCAAACCTCATGAATCAAAGAAAGAGAATACTTCAGATTCACCAGAAAGCGCAGAAAATCAACAAGGACAGAAATCTGATTCAGTTTATGTGAAAGAACAAGATCAACTTGAGGAGGTAGGTTAGCGAAAATCGAAGTCATAGTGGCCAAAACTGTTCTGATTTGTGTGTTTCTTGATTATTCTCAGTTCCCACAATATATCTTTCTTGTTTGCTCTTGGACAGGCTCAGGGATTGTTAAAAAGCGCTGTCAAAACTGGCCAGTCAAAAGAAGCTAGATTAGCTAGGGTAAGGAACTAAGCTTAGTGGCCTTGCTACCTGATACATTTTGGCTATGTATGTACGTTGACTTATTGATCAGCTGTCTACATTTTCAAGGTTTGTGCTGGACTCTCATCCCGCCTCCAAGAATATAAATCTGAAAATGCACAGCTGGAAGAACTTCTCGGTCAAGAGGTCAGGCTATCTTAGTTTTGATGACATTTTTCCTATTTATATCCATCCAATAAATGTTACGGTGCTCTTTGTTTCATATGTACTGATGCTATAAAACACAACAGAGAGAGAAATCTAGTTCGTATGAAGCTCATATAAAGCAACTAGAGAAAGAACTATCGATGTCCAGAGTTGAAGGTTCACGAGCAGAATCCAATATGCTTGATGCTCTGAATGCAAAAAATGCCGAGATTGAATCTCTGGTTAAGTCATTGGACTCTTGGAAAAAGAAAGCGACGGCTTCAGAAGAAAAGCTAGCATCTTTAGAGGTTCGAACTTGTACTGCCATTTTAAACTGTCTCTTCTGTAAGCATATGAGAATTAGAACCTAAGGAAAACATAATATATATCCTATTATCCTACCGTCTGTAGTTTATGCTTTGTAGATACTTTTTTCCTTTCTTACTTTATTGGTGGATGGGCATGGTGCTTTGTATTTCTCTGCCCTTTTCAAGGATCATATTTTTCTCAATCTCTGACAACCTTTTTCATGGTGCTTTTTAATGTACTTTGGAGCTGACATTCAGATATAAAGCTCAGGCTGTGTACCTATGATCTGACTGAGCAGTTATTGATGAGAAATGATCTAATGTCTCTTGAGTCTTATTTATGTATATTGATTTTATCTTGTATCACTGGAAGTCTTGAATTGATCCACGTGAATTGTGCTTGTGCATGTTTGCTCCCTCGTGATTTTATGATATTTCATTTTGAATATGGATCAAGAGCTATGGCTGGATAATTTGCCATGATCATGCATTTTATTTTGTAAAGTCCCAACAAAACACTTAATATCATTAAATTGATGAATATTTGTCCTTAAATAGATATATCATTAAATACCGGTCCTGTATTCTGCTGAACCAGGAAGATATGGATGGCCTCAAGAGGAACCGCGAACTTACTGAAACCAGAGTCATCCAGGTTAGTAACTCAAATGGTTTCAGGTACTATTTCATGTGCTGATAAAGACATAACCTCCAGTGGCTCTGTTTCACTTAGGCTTTGCGAGAGGAACTAGCTACCGTAGAACGTAGGGCTGAAGAGGAGCGTATTGCACATAATGCCACAAAAATGGTAAGTATTCACAGTTTGTTCTCCGTCTTTAGTTTCTTCTGTTAGAATTTTATGACTTGTCACACAGGCAGCGGTTGAGAGAGAAGTCGAATTAGAACATCGGGCTGTTGAGGCATCAAATGCTCTTGCTAGAATACAGGTAATTTTACATGGTATTATAACTGGCATCATAATCTATTTGCGAGGATGAGAAAGTATACATCCCAATTGTTGTTAAGAACCTCTTTGGTTTTATTAGCCTGTTGTATCATATCAAGCATGACAAAACAAAGGCCAATAAATACAATCTTTATGTTTGTCTTCGGCAACTGTTACATTTTTGACTTGGCAGGAGGAACAGCATTTTTGAATCCTTAATTGTAGTTACTCTTCTAAATAAAATTTCTGATGAGCTCTGTTCAAGGACTATTTTGTTTTCTTATTGTAAACTATGTATGGAAAAAATCAATTTGGTTTGTACTTAAAACTAGCAGCTGCCACATCTGCACTTGAGGATTGGCGTCTTAATTTGAATCATGCAAACAAACTTTTTCGTATTATATTCCAGAGGTTTATTCTTCAGCATGACATAATAGTAATAATTATGAGTAAATGTAGTGTAACTTCAAATGCCCCGTTGATTTATTTCATTTAGTACTTATGATACCTAACTGCATCCTGCTTTCATTATTTAATGAGAATGCTCATCTTTAATGCTGTTGATCCTTTTCATAATATAATTCACTAATCTTGTAAGTTCGATATTATCTATTCTGTTGCGATCAAGAGAGCTGCTGATCAAAGCTCATCTAGAGCAATGGAACTGGAGCACAAGGTGGCTGTGCTTGAGGTAAATTCTGCCTTTTGTCTTATATATGAGATGTTTGGTTTCTCCTACTTACTATGAATGTTATGGTTATCATAGGTTGAATGTGGATCGCTACAGCAAGAATTGCAGGAGATGGAAGCTCGTAATCGCCGGGCACAGAAAAAGCCTTCTGAAGAAGCTAAGCAAGTTCTTCAGGTGAAAAGAAGAAACATCTTAATTATTTCCATAGCTTAGTTTTTGGTTGAGATTTTTGGTACATTTCATGAATGTTGATATGCCCGCGCTGGACATATTGTTTAATACTGACCTAAAAATGCTTAACAATGCTTTCGTTAGTTATTTTTTATTTGAACAAACAGATAGAATTAGCATATAAAACAAGCATCATGGATCACATCTCTTACTATGGTGAAAGCAGATGCAGGCTTGGCAGGAAGAAGTTGAGCGTGCACGCCAGAGCCAAAGAGATGCAGAAACAAAGATCTCATCCCTGGAGGTAACAATAATTTAATAATATGGCTAAAAAAGCATTCGTATTCATCTTATTCATGTTTTTTATTCCAGTTATGGCTAAGAACACCAGGTGTTTAAGCAACATGTTTTTATTCATGTTGATCAGATTTGTTTTGGTTCAAGTATTATATTACAATGGAGTGGTTTCCCATACTGTGATCATATGCAAAACTTTATGGTCATCTGATCTTTATTTTCATGATACAGGCTGAGTTGCAGAAGATGAGAATTGAAATGGCAGGAATGAAAAGGGATGCAGAGCATTATTCTAGACAGGTAAAATACATATTGATATTTTCTGACAATTTGTTGAGGTCACCTTTCTGAATCCTGTAAGTTTTACAGATTGATTTGACAACATCATGTGTTCTGTTATTGATGTAATACGTGTTGCTTGTTATCAGGAGCATGTTGAGCTGGAGAAGAGATACCGTGAACTAACTGATTTGTTGGTATGTAACGAACCTACCAAGATCTTCGTTATCCTTAATGCTTAATAAATGGAAAACCAATTTGATTTGGGCTGCATCCTTCTTCCAGTACCACAAGCAAACTCAATTAGAATCCATGGCAAGTGAAAAAGCTGCACTAGAGTTCCAGTTGGAGAAATCATTGAAACAGTTTCATGAAGTGCAGGTTCCTATTTTTCTTCCTTTTTTGTTTATGTTTGTTAATAAGCTTCCTGCAGACATTCTTACTTTTTATATTATCATAAATGTTCTCTGTTGGCTAGGTTGAAGCAGAAAGGAGTAGAGCTTCACGCAGATCAGCGTCTTCATGGGAAGAAGATACTGATATCAAGGCATTAGAGTATGTTAGCTCTATCCTTTTTGTTATAAAATACAGAAAAAATGCTGTATATTCTCCTTTTTTGATCCTGTGATAATGACATTATGGCTTATGAAACAGAAGTGTGTGCACTTTTAATTATTCTTAGCAATGTTCTTTTATTTGCAAGTCATAATACAGCTTTAGAAGTATAATAACTATGCATATTGCAGGCCTCTTCCTCTTCACCATCGACACATGGCAAAAGCAAATCAGCAGGTACATATGACCTGTGGAACTCTGAAGATCTGCATCCTGTTTAATTAAGAAGGATAATAGAATATTGCTTGTTTCTGATGCGTCTTTTGTTTCCAGTTGCAAAAGGCTGCTAAGCTTCTAGATACAGGAGCTGTCCGCGCGACTAGATTTCTGTGGCGGCATCCTGTTGCTCGAGTCAGCTTGCTATTCTATCTGGCAAGAACAGCACTCCAGTTATTTCCTGCTCTTGATATTTCTTGGTTGTCTTCTGAGTTCTGACTAAATTAGTTGAACCTTCATCAGGTGTTCGTGCATTTATTCTTGATGCACTTGCTACACCGTCTTCAGGTAAGCAACCATACTTTCCCTTTTTTTGTTATTTGTCCTTGCACATGCGAACCCCTAAACAACATTTTCAAATCACTGTGTTTGAATGTGGCAGGACTTCGCATCAAGAGAAATGGTGCCGTCAGGCATGGGGGATCTGGCCAACGCGAAGTTGCCTTAGGCTCTGCAGAGCTGCGCGGTCCGGCCATTCCTTTCTGATTCTAGCCCTTCGTGCAGTATTAACCACCCACATTTTCTTCTTTCTGTTTTTGTAAAGTACTACTGTTCTTTGTTTGGCCATGGGCTATATTATAATCCATTCTTTCAGTCTTTCAGACCTCACATTGACAATCGAGAAAGAGCATGTACCAGCTTTTATACACTTATGGGCCTTATGGCCCAATATACAACAACCCACTTGAGTCTTTGAGCTAACTTTTGGTACTCATCAGCAAACTGTTGAGACGATTGAGCAAAACAAAATGTGGACGGAAAAAAAATAAGTATTGACAACCTGTGCCGCGGCCGTTTTGGCAGGTGCCCAACTGGTATGTACTTTTGTTTTGTTGTTGGATACTAAAATAGATTTTCTTTGCTATTGTACATGGATATACATGGGTAAATTATTTATCAGCCATCTAAAAAAATTATAAATTTTAAAAAAATTTAATTTTTTTATCAACCATCAATGTTAATTTTTTTTTATTCATCGTGTCTATACATTTAGAGATTCGAAAAAGACTTGTTTGTTTACCCTTTTATCATTTTTTTTGCTAAGTTTTCTCATTGCCTAGTTTAGTAGTTTAGTGTATGTTATTGGAATTTGTCCCTATCACGAATTCACACTATGGTTCACGAACTCAAAAAGAAATAAAATGGTTCAGATTAAATTTTAAATGTTGAATTTGAATTAAAAGTGAAAATTGTTTGTCGTGAAAAATTTATAAGCCTAAACCAAACAACTTGAAAAATCGCGAGCCTGCGACCCTCTTGCTGCTTTCATCCAGTATCACCTGCGCGGCCAAATCCGGTGACTGAAAAAGCGCAAGCCTTTGGTGAGCCCGTGGCATCCTAGGAGGCTCGAGCAACTTCCATGCATCATCGTTCAGAGTGGCTGAATCTAGTCATGAAAAATTTGTTCCTCTTTTTAACTAAGATAGGCAACAATCCAGCATGTTGAATACGTATTCCATTTCCATATCCAGGACGAGACAAAAGACCCTGCAGCTTCCATGCATCATCGGCTGGCATACAGGAATGAAAGGAGAAAATGATAAACGAGCACAAGCCCAGCTGCTACCATGATCTGCAAATTCAACGGGACGACCTTCCCAGCGTCTGCGTTCATCGCCTCCTCGTCCGCACCGGCCGGTGGGCATGAAAGGAAGAACACGGCCGAGATGGCGTGGTCTCCCTGGAAATCACCACTGCTGTAAGCCGGCCTCCCGGACTTGCTCTTGTACAACCCGTGGCTCCATTCCTGCACCCGTTGAGTGCAAGGACATGAAACAGGTTGTAATAAGGATTAAGGAAGCATGCATCATGATGTAAAATAATAGTTGACAAGGTGTCATGATGTAAAATAATTTTCAGTCAGAAGTATGGAACTAGTCGGCATCAAGATGCATTCCTCAGTCACCTGAATTAGGTCGCCGATGGTGACCACGGCGGCTCCGCCGAGGGGGCGGAACCTCGACCAGCCTCGCCGGGAGAAGAAGTGGAACGTGGACGCGCCGGGGCAGAGGTGGAGGGCGAGGGCGCGCGAGTGCCTCGACTCGTGCACCAGCATCCGCAGGACGTCGTCCTGGCTGAGAGGGCCGGAGGCGCCGCTTCGGTTCGCGTGCTCGCGGCGGTGCCTGCGGATGCAGAGAAGCGAGCCGTTCGAATCCGCTGCTTCGGCCAAGGGGTCACCAGTAGCATCAGCGGCTGCACTGCCTTGCTGCAAGGCGTGCATGAGCTTGGTGGAGATTCGCTCCAGCTGGGCGAACAGATCATCTGCTCCTCTGTTCCTGCACACGGATAGATCATACACCAAGTTCGCATTACTATTGTGAATTGCAGTTTTAGAGTAGGACACAGACAGAACATTGGAGATATTTTGTTCATGTAGTAACCATAACACGTATAGTTCGTACAAACGTACCTGACATGAGTAGCCCCGTTCGACGTCGGCAAGTTTCCCGCCATATTGCGGTCTGCTTCTCCCGGTGGCCACCAAAGCTCCTCACCATCAACATTCCCTCCGACTCCCTCCACCTCCTCCAACTTCAGCGACCCCTCCCTGGCCGCCGCATCACGCAGCGCCTCCGACACCAAGTCCCCGTCGACCCCGTGCCCGACCACCTGGAAACAACCAAACGCGACGGCCGCGGACTTCAGCGCCTCCACCGCCCGCTCGCCTCCATCCACGGGCGAGTCCAGCTGACGCATGTCGATAACAGGCGGCGCCCACGCCGCCTTCTCTTTCTTCTTCCTCCGCGGCAGGGCGCCGTCGGCTGGGAGCCGCAGCACCGGGACCCGCGCGGAGCATCGCAGGAACCTGCCGATCTCGTCGTCGTCCTGGCTCTCACCGTACCCGGACGACGACGACCCGGAGCTGCTTCCCGTAAGAACGCCGGTGACGGGGGACGGCGGCGGTGCACGGAACTCCGGCCGTGGTAGTAGGTCCCTGGGCCTCTGGAGGTGCGTGACGAAGGATGCGGCGGCCATTAGTGGCCTTGTAGTTTTTGTGTGCACTAGCTAACCACCTGCCACCCGTGGTGTTTATAGACGTGGACATGGCAAGCGACTTTAACATGGCCGAACCTGTAGCAGCCTCCGGTGAGTTGCAGGCCTGTTCTTGCAGGGACAAGAGCGTGTCCGAGAAAAGGGTTAGGATGGGCAGAGAAAAGCGGGGCTCATCGAAGCTTCTTTTCCGTTGTGATAAAGAGGAACATGGAACGCAGGCGCCAGCTCGAAAGAGGAGGTGGCATGCATGATGATGCATCATTGTGCCAGGAGTTTATGTTGAGCTGTTTGTGCTGCTGTCCGAATGTCGCCCTGTTAAAAGGTTTTCTGCATCGCCAAAGTGCTTTTGTTTTCTTTGATGAATGTTTGGTGTCCTTCCTGTACTCCGTTTGGAGAATAGAATGTTTCGATAGGTCATATTATTAGATACATATTAAAGTTTCAGAGAGTGTCAACATTAGCGGGGATAGCTCAGTTGGGAGAGCGTCAGACTGAAGATCTGAAGGTCGCGTGTTCGATCCACGCTCACCGCATTCTTTTTTTTTTCTTTTTCATATTTTGGTACAAATCCTAATCAACTTGGCGTGGACTCTAGGTTCGTGGCTCGCCTATGGTCTGATTTATTTTGCTCTTTATTTTGGTGGAATAAATCTGTATTGATTTCATGTTTCATCAAGTATTGTTCATGTTTCATCAGAGACCCCGCTGTCCTATAACAATTATTAACAATATCATTTCCTTCTCAGTAAAACCTCATCCAATCGCTCTTCGAGCACTTGATTCCGGTGCAACTGCGTGTCAGGGATTTGCATCTTGGCTTGCCAATGGACTACTAGTGAAGTGTGCTGGCATTACCTTGGGCCGGCTGTCACTACAGAAGGAGCATCGTCACTGATCGGGGACTTGGACAGAACGACCTGGCGGCGAGCTTCGGCTCAAGGTGAGTGCTGCTCGATTTCTCTTTATCATTTCCCTTTCTTCTTCCTCCAAACCACATCTAGAACCTTCTAGAATGTTCCAGAGCTTGTAGTCTGTCCTGATTCAATAACACCGCCATCTTAGCAAACCGATGGCAGGGTCGTAAACGTCGGTTTCGAGCCAAGCGATCGTGTTCGTGCACGCCCTTCCGTTCCGACTCAGGCACCGCACGCAGGTCTGGCAGCTCTCCCACTCCGCCGTCAGCCGGTTCCGGCTCTGCTCCCCCGACCAGAACCCGTAGCTCGTCTAATCCTCGTGCGACCGCGACGCCACCATGGTGGCCCCATTTTTAGATGCCGCTGCCTTCCTTGAGGCAAAAGTGCGGGACGTGCAATCGAAAAACCCTCTCCACTTCCAGCCACGTCTCCTGACTCCCTACTGACCCGCCGTTACGCTGCCGCTTCGTGGTGGTGTCCTCCCAGGTCCGGCTCGTCAGCACCGACGAGCTCTCCAGCTCTAGCCTGCACCTCCTCAACCCAGTCACCGACGCCCAGGGCACGCTGCCCCTGCCGCCGGTTGAAACTATAATTGGCGTTAGGCCGTGGCACACCGGACACGGCGTGCTCGACGGGTAGGGCTGTCACTGAGCCGAATTCGAGCGAATTTAACTTGAGCGGACGAACGAGCTCAGTTTTAGCTCGAGTTTGGCTCAATTTGATTTCGGATCAATAACAAAAAAAATACATAAATATTTATTAACAATAATAGAAAAGATTATTTTAAACTATAAAATTAATAAATTAACTACTAAAATATATAAAAATAATAATTATTTATCCTAAAAGCCTTATCAAGCTTGATCAGGCTGTAGGTTCACGAGCTCAAATTCGATTCGATTAATTTTCGAGCCGAACTCAAACCGAACTTTTAATGAATCAAACTCCAATAGCTCACCAGCTCGAGCTTCTATTAATAGCCCTATCGACGGGTACAATCTCGCATACTATCAGGTTCGTCAATTTCCCAGCTCACTGCTGAATTGGCCCCCTCTCGTCAATCTTGAATGGCGCTTGTTAGCAAAGCAAAACTGTTTTCACTCTCGAGAACTTTCTTAAGGCTCGTTTGGACTGAGGCCTCTTTGAAACGCAGAAATTTTTGATGTTTCTTGCGTTTTTCCTTCGAAAATTCTACGCTCCAAAAAAGGCCTGATTCAAGTAAAATTTATGTAAAAATCATTCCGAAGGAGCCCTTATTATCTTATGAATATGCTTATAATAATAATAATACTTTATCAGATAATGATAATGTAAGTGTAAGCTGGATGTAAGTTGTTTTTCTAGGCCCGGTACACCCTTGGATAATGTAAGTGTAAGCTGGATGTAAGTTGTTTTTCTAGGCCCGGGACACCCACGGGTAATAATAACTCTGGCAACCTGAGACGGGGCGAAGCGCCCGCCGGGCATCACGTCGACGTTCGCGCCTGAACCACAGCACCACACGCAGGCCGACGCCACTTCACATTTCCACAACCACAACGCCTCACTGCCTCAGCTTATCAGTTATCACCATCACCGTAGCTTAGCCAACGCAACGTTGACTAGTGAAACCGATACACAAGCTCGCTCCTAGTCTACCCGTTCTGTTTCAGCACAGGCTGTTTTTATCATGTTACTGAGATGCACGAGGATGACGACCCATCTTGCTGCTGGAGCAGATCTCTACTTCTTTTTCGGCGGCTTGGCTGCAGGCCCTCCTCCCGTCACCTGGGTCGGTGCAGATTTCGTGCGACCTGGTTAACAGGCATGGGCTCTCATCAGCATCAATCAACTAACAGGAAATGAATTAGATGCTAAATAATGGTTGCATAGTTTCAAGTGGTTCCACTATGTTACCTGGAGGTTTCAGAGCAGATTCCCTTGGTTTTGGTTTGGAGTTTCCAGGCTGCCCATTCTTATTGAGGAACATTCTGGCTATTCTTGATGGGGTTTTCTGCCTGTAATTGCAGAGGATAGCAGAATGAATTTTACCGAGTGAAGAAAAATACTCTATTAGAGATGCCCATATGGCAGATTAATGACTGAAGCCATGCAAAATCTGTTTGTGGCCTGATGCTGGTATGTTAGAAGTGACATGGAAGTAGAATGATAACATACATCTGTTCCGCTATTGCCTCCGAAGCCGCGCCAACTGAATATTCAGTTCCCGCTACTGAGCAGCCATCATCATCAGATAGATTATCTTCGCATTCGGCTTCACCTGACCCCCTTCTACCTGCATCAGCAGAAGTGTCACCGTTACTGATTCCATTGATCCTTAAGTCTTGAGGATTTGATAAAAGTCTTCTTACCAGATAATTGCTCGATATATTGGCTATTTCCATTACTGTCCTTTATAGAACTCGGAGATTTAGCTTTGTCCTTAAGATGTTGAAGCTGTTCAATTTCCATATCTTTCTGTAATATCATATCTTTCAAATATGCAACCTGCACATAAAAGCGATTACACTTCTGAAATCGAGATAGAATGCTAGCATGAAAGGGTCTGCAGAAGCTCTTTGACCTAAGTTTTAACAATTGACTTTTTACAACCATATATTGAACTCCATTCACCCATATAAGCAAAACAATTCATCCATTCTTTTTCCCACAGCTAATTTGAGGTGATACCTGATGATAACTCACCCTTCAAATACCACTAAGTCTGTACTTACTAATGTTGACAAATTAAAAGAAGTTTATGTAAAAGATTGCTACTTAACGTAGAAAATTCGAGTAAAACAACAAGAAAACAATAATTTTAGATATGTTAAGATTCGAAAAGCTGAAGTATGGAAACCTGCTCTATCAGCTCTTTTATATCTTTGCCCTCTTTGTTGCTTCTTGCAGCACCTAACTCAACCCCAGAAACCCTCTCAGCAAATTTTAGAGTGCTTATTGTTTCTGAATATGATTCAATATCAGGATTCACTTGAACAAACATAAGTGTCTTTGCTTGTCCACCTGCAAGAGATGACAAAAACATTAGGACAAGTAATCGGCACACGACATATGAACACAAGCAGCAAGCATATGTTACCTAAAGAACTCTGAAGAACTTGAGTTAGCTTGCTATTTCTATATGGAACATGAGAATTTTTTTGTGCCAAAGCAAAGATCACATCACCGAGAGCAGAAAGTGATTTGTTAATATGTTGTGCTTCTTTTAATCTATCTCCAGTTGCTTCAGACCGTTCAACCCTTTCACTCCCAGCAAGATCAATCAGGTGTAGACATCCTCGAGATGTAGACCCATTTTTCAAATCCAACCCTCTAACATGCACAGTTAAAATACTGCATGCAAATAGAAACTTCAGAATGAATGCTGCAATATTTTTTTTTTGAAATAACTTCAATATCCGACTTTTACGGTATGTACCTGTGAGACCTGCTACTCCTTTCGTTTAGAGCTGTTGATCCAACAGCTCTATTTCTCTGCCCAGTTTCCATCAACTCGAGCACATCTGTTGTCGATGCTACTGGATGCAAGCTCGCATCAGGGACGACAAGTCCATTAGGCTGAGAAGTACTCCAAATTCCAAGCGTTTCTTTATGTCAGGTATAACAAGCTTAGTTTTATGTTTGACAGTATTAATACTAAAATGTAGTCATGAAAGACATGCTAATAGGAAGTAAACAAATTTTTATTGGGGGAAGGATATCTTTTCTGTACAATATCATTTGATAGAAGATCCCGCACTTGCTCGTTGTATATCTCAACCATCTGAACTCCCACCTCATATGAGAAAGCATTTCTTCTGCTTAGAGAGATATCAAACAGGTCATTTAAAGCTCGATAGTTGACACCCCAATCTTCTTTTGATGTACCTGGTCCACTCTATACAAGAAAATGGTACCCAAAAACCAGTTAGACATGTTCCCGGCAATATATGTTTACAGTTGGTTGACTTAATTTAGGAGGGTTAATAACAAAATACCATGGTGTAAGTCTTTCCTGAACCAGTCTGACCATACGCAAAAATGCACACATTGAACCCATCAAGCACAGATCTAATCAGAGGCTGAATATCGGAGAAAACTTCAGCTGCAAGTATGAATAGTTTGTGAGCAATATTCAATTATGATAGTGACTGAACCCTAAACGTTTATAAGATATACCTTGAGAAGCACGTGTACCAAAAACTTTGTTAAACTTGAACATTCGACATCCCTCCTTCCCTTGCTTGGAGGGATTTGAAATAAGAATCTCACCGCTTTCACCAATATAATCAATTGTGGTCACTTTCCCATCTTGACCAGGAAGAAATGGCCTGACGCGACAATAGACTCTGATATTGCCTGGTAAGTCATTAGAGAAGAAAGAAAATCTTAAACAGCCATAAAATATGATCCCAATAAATTCATAATCATGCAGGGAAATACCTTTAAGCTCTTGAACTTCATTAAAAAGCTTCTGATTTTCAGCGAGAACCTTATGGTAATTGTCAGCCGCATCTACTAATCCTTTTAACTCATGTCCTAAATAATTTTAGCAAAATAAAAGCATGCAAAATGCATTAGCAGTGAAAATGCACATATATTTGTACAACAGTGCCAAAACAAATCATAACTACCAACCAGTTTTAAATATTTCATCTCTCCATTTCATTTGAAGGGCAAACATTTCCTGCTTAATAGTCTGGGATGATATCCTTATGTCCTAACATAGTTGAAAAAAATTAGTTAAGTAACATAACTAAACTTACAAGAGGATGAATAGAAAAATAAAAAGATAAATGAACCTTGATGGACAACTTTTGGTTATCCATAAAACTCTGGAAAATGTTTGCCTTCCTGCTCCAAAGTTGTGAGTTTAGTTGGGAAGCAGAATCAATTTCTTCAGATTTCTTTTTTGATTGTATCAGTAGAAATTCAGCCTCCTTAACTCTCGCAGCTAAGTGTTCCTCCATCTGCCTTGCTTCGGCTTTCATTTGCTCACGATATTGTTCGTGCATCCTACTCATGACCTGTATTTCTTGCTGAAGGGAGGCAATTCTATTCTCTGCATTTTCCTTTTCTCGGATCAGCCGGACCATATCTTGCTCACCTAGTTTCCATTTCTCATCAAGTTTTGATTTCTCTACCTATAAGAATAAAAGCAAAAAAAATAAATGATATGTTCATCCTAACTATCACCACAAAATTTTGTACAAAAGTACCATGCTGCCAATAGCTGTTTCATAGTTTTTTTTCCTGAACTTATTGGAGCAAGGAACACGATTAGAAACACAAAAGGCAGGTAAGGAAGTATTGAATACCTCAACTAGCTCAAGCCGATTTATCGTCATCTGAATAAGTCATATTTGTCAATATAAAAAATTGGAGTGATTCCTGTGAGAATATTCAAAACATCAATTAATGGGATAGTTACCTCGTTTTCCTCATTTGTACCATTTACTAATGTCTCTAGTGCTTTGATTTTCGAACGATATTTGTCTTCTCGAGTCTTGATGACATTAGTTTGCTGCAAAAATATGTTTTAGGATTTGAGTTTATATGGCAGAAGTGGTAAATTCAAAACAAATACCCCACTCACATTCCTAATATGATCAGCTTGAATAGAAAATCGATGCTCTATCTCTTGAATAACATTCCTCAGCAAGTAAACAGCATTCTGAAACAGGAATAGTAGATC
>BCLG01001427.1:49300-80581 GCA_001602295.1 Zoysia matrella | reverse complement strand
AGAATGCCATTAACAACTCTAAGAAGTGATTGGGTAGGGGCATTCTAAGAGAAAATGGTTATGATTAATTAAGATCCACAGAGAGTAATAAAACTGATATGATGTTATGTTAAAGATTTACATCCAGACTACTTGAATGCATCATCTCTGAAATTTTGCCAGCAGATAGATCAGTATAGGAGCCCTTCTTAACTTGGAACGCATCATGGACCTTTTGTCCTGCAAAAGTAAAGTGATAATCATAGTATAGCAAAGATACAAAGTCAAATTCGACGAAACCAAATAGAAGCTGACCAGGTAAATTTTATTTGTATTGTATATTTTATGGATATTATGGACATGGAACCTTACCAACTTTGTCATGAATGCTAGAGCTACCGATTGTGTAAAGTTCGGGAAATGTTAAGACTGCATACATGAGCTTTTTGTTTAAACTCTAAAGAAACAACAATGTTAGCATACCTGAATGTGGAGTATTTTGCTGAGACTTGGAGTCCCAGTGGATTTTCCGTCTTTCCTCCCCAGGAAATCTTTTTCCTGGCGTTGCAACAGAAATTTTAGGCCCGTCGGATTCTCGAGGTTCCAGTCTCCTTCTCAGGGGGGTCTTAGCGACATTGTTTGAAATATTTGAGCGTAATCCATTAGTCACATTATCCTTTAGAGCCAAGAGGCATTCAACTACAGAAGATACGGATCCCTGTAATCATTAAGAAAACAAGTGTCACAAAAATGACAGGAGCAGAATCAGTTTCATTTTGCAGTGACACTAAATCAAATAGTGGATGTACATTCTCCCCCCAAAAAAAATGTATTGGAGTTAGGTTTTGGTAAGGGGAGTTTTAGGTATATGCCCTATGTTTTGTGAAACTTTATAGATACTGGATTTGAAGTAAATCTTTTATGTGAACTTTTCTTCATATGTTTGATACGAGTTCTAAATTTGTAAGACCACTCTACATTAAGTATATGGACAGCAACAGACAGCAGTAACCTCACCTCTTCCAGATCCTTCACACTGAAGCCTGGCAACCCCATCTCAGCGACAACAGAGAGGAACTTCTTCACATTTGACCGCTGGTCCGATGCAAAACCACCCCACATTCCCTGGAAACAAGTAATCAAGTTTAGATCGCAACAAAGAACAACATGCAACAAAAAGCTCTGCTCCTCCAATCTGAGTAAATCTCACCTCCTGAACACCAGGCATGAACTTGTCCGCAATGTAGCATAACGCTGAACCATCAATGAGGTACTCGCGCAGCTCCTCGTCTGAAGAATCCAATGGCAAATCGAACTCCGGCAGCAAACTGCCGAGCCAGTCTATCACCTCGGCACGTCGATTAGCTACAAATGTTCAGTCACCAAAAGAACATGAGAAGTGTGTGCTCCAATCGAAGCTTCGAACCAGCATAGCATAAAAAAGGGATAGCATTTTGATCTCCCAGGCAAAAAATTTGGAAAGTACATACTAAAGAAAAATGGGCGCGTCGCACTGAACTGCTAAAATAGGCATCAAGAACACCTAATTCCAAAAGCTGGGCAAAGTCAACTCCTGGAGCTTCAAAACTGGAGTTTGACAAGAGCGGAATCTCCCTCCAGCTAAACATTTCGCTAGACATTAACATCGTAAACACATAAAACCTTCCAAAGATCCAAACTTCGACCTCGGAGCTTGAATTGAACCATCCCCCCACGGAGAATAGAAAAAGAACAGCTCAGATCGACCGCCTCACCTTCACTGAACTCGTCGTAGTCGCCATCGACATTCCCCATCCCTCACCAAAGGGTCTGGAGCACACAAGGAGCCGAAAGGCCGGCCGATCCCGGCCCAGATCGAGCCCTCCCGCGTGGCAACGGAGGCTCAAGCTCGGGCTCGGTCGAATCGAGCGGCCCCGAGAGCAATGCGGGAGGTGGATCGGCGGCGTTGCCACCGGGGCTTTGGCCTGGGTTTTCCTGGCCTCTCCTCCGCTGTCCTCTTCACCTCGCGCTGGACGGACCGCTGCACTCTGGCTCAGCAGCTTCCCTGTCGTCTTCTCCGCTCTCACTGGTCTTGCTAGTGGTTGGGTTTTGATTTTGTTTTCGCTTGTGCGTGAAGATCGGTGTAAATGTGTAAACAGTACAGGTGCCATACTGTCCCAGATGGCCGGCCTTAACTGGCGTCACCATATCGTTAGTGCCGTAACCATAGCTTTGTTAGTGTCATAATTTCATTGGAGCAGCATAATATTTTTTTTTACAAATTTGAATTTTAGAATTTTGAGCATTGTGTTCGATATACTACTATAATTAACCACATTATGGTTGTGGCATCATGGTAAATCATCTATTTGTCATGAAAAAGATGTGGTAGCTAAATGTTGTTGTTTTCTTATTGACGATTTTCAAGATCTGATCCTGCAATCCCACTTGGTCCCTCTTTGTGTTGAAAATTGCAATGGACTTTGATAGTAGCTTAATAACATCTGTCTTCGTAAAGGTATTACAGGATCTTATGCTTGTGTTACATGCAATGCTAGAGATTTGTGTCACTCCATTTTCAGTGTCAACAATGATACGGTGTTCATCAGCCTCAGTATCAACTTGCTTACAAAAGCACCCGTTAAAAAAAATAGTAGACGAATCGGATGGGTATTAAGCACTGGCACATGCGACTCGAGCGGGATACAAGTAAATGGTACAAGATCTAAGATCCAACATTGCAACGTGTGCAAAAGGAGAAAAGACCAAACAAAGAGAGAGGAAACGGAAGGGAAGTCCTAAATATCCCCTAAAGAAAGCCGCGGTGGTTGTTTGAACTGGCAATTACATGCAGTAGTATATCGCATCTAGGAGTACTGCGGAGGAGTATTTTTTTTTTTTTAACCACAGGGGAAGGCGAAGAACGGGGAGACGTGGAGGCACGCGTAGCAGCAGCACGGGTAGAGGACGATGCGGTTGCCGAGGTCGCAAGATATTATTCTGGGCGGCCGGGTTGGTGGCCAGCACGTCGGTGCAAGGAAGGGCGCACGGCGGCAGGACGCGCCGTAGCGCCAGTCACGTTCCCGCGACGGCATCGTTACCTGCCCCAAACGGTAAGAAGAGATCTCGTTAACCTCCCGCGTGTCGCTCTGGGCAGTCGCTCGAACCTCCTCGCTCGCGTTCTTCGACGGCGATGTGGTACTCACGCCTTGGCCGCAGGTCAGCCGTGCCCGTGCCCATCCGGCCGGGAGTCCGGGACGGGTGTTGGCAAGCCTCTGCTCGCGTACCGCCATAGGACCTCGAAGTCATTTCATTCCGTGGCCTCGGCTCTCCCATGTGAAAAATGCTGCCCATTCCCACGGTCGAATTAACCGTGAATCCGCGAGAAATTACAAACTTGGATTGGGTACCCACCAGGACCAGGCCACCAACACCACCCCTACTCCTTTCATGGCGTGAGGCATCAGCAATTCAGCGTCCACACTACCACAGGGACCGCAGCAGCGTCACCGTACCCACCTTCTTGTCCTGACTCCTGTTTGTGTTCGTGCCCTCACGAGTGCGTTACTCAGTGGCCCCAGCCCATGATTCACTCGTGGGCACGCAGAAACAAAAACGAAAACGGTAGCGCGCAGACAGAAAATTACGAGTACTCCTATGCAGGAACAGGCGGAACTGTTGCAGAGAGCAATACTCCTGAAAGCATGCTATTTCATCGTTACATGTCGGATCTCGGAAGGAAATAATCTCCTCCAAGCTTTTGTATTCACTCTGTTACATAGTTATCTCATCACTCGTTATTTTCAGTTACCATATGCATTGTATAGTACCACGTCGTTTGCTATAGACAAACGGACTTGGCAGCAGCATCTCGGCCCTGGTTGCTGTGGTAGCAGGCAGCCCAGCAGGGCATCGGTGCGTCCAGACTATACCGTCTTGTGCCCCACAATCTATTTTGGCTGCAACTTGCAGAGCGCCCCACGGCCCCAGCCCAGCTCCTCTATATAGCAGGCCTAGTAGCAGCTCCAGCGGGACCAGCTTGTCGTAAAAGCTGCATGTAAACATACCAAGAAATACAGGAGATAAGATTGTGTCATGCGTCATGACGCAAGTTACATAACAATGGATGAGATTGTGGGGAATGATTACCTGGAAATAGGCTTCCAGTTTCTGCCTCAGGACAGCATGCTCCCTCTTCACTTTCTGGAACGATTTCATGCAACTGCAAACCGAAATCACCAGTGTAAATGATGGCTGTTTTCAGTGCAGCGACAGATATAAATGTAGTATTTTCACTGTGCATTTTGTTTAGGAAGATCAATTAGCAAGAATCTTTCTCAGAAAGTGGTAGAGTGGTGGACAATTTATCATACAAAAGAAAATGGAACATTTCTTGAATTGAGAGTCAACACTCTGAAAGAACTAATGATCAATGTGAAGGGGAGAGTGAGAGACCCGTCAGCGTTTCCTTGCCCACAGTACTCCCTGAATGACATGCACTCACTCTTCATCCTTGAAGCTCCAATGCTGCATCAAGTTGGTGTAGTGTCAATCACATATAAAGTTATAAACTACTCCGTATACAGAAGCTATGACAATCCATGGGATGTTAGTATGCTTTATTTACAGCTGAAACAGACACAGGAAAAACTGCTGAAATAATTTCACATCTGGGTTTGATCAAACCTGTTTTCGACCAATGTTTTTCTAAAATTTAATATATTTTAATAATATAAAAAAATATGTATTATGAAAATATTTCTTATGCCAAATTTTAAAGTACAAGCCTCATTTTGTTAAAGTTAATTGAATATATAGAAATTATTGGTCAAAGTTAGATTCGACCAGACCCAAACATAAAGTTATTTTGGGACAGAGGGTGTATGCAACTGATAAATCAGATCTAGATGCATTTGTGGACCTACCTGGAACAGCTCCCTTTGAGTTGCTGCATGTATGCATCCCACCTGCTGAAATCTCTGGGGTATTTCTCACTGCAGTGACACCAAAGTTTAATAGTCAAGTTTACTACTTCTAGCATTCTTTCGTATTTGAATTGAGATCAGTTCTTCCCGCCTAAGAAGATTTCCTACTTAGTACTTACAGAGCTTGCTCAATGTTTGATATTAGCCTGGCCGAGTCCTTGAAAAACAAAGTAACGACCTCCTCTGCAAAATTAGGACTAGCTTCATCCTGCAAGTCTTCCACCTGACAGAATTGCTCATCTAGGTATCCCTGTCAACACGAAATAGAACTTAGTAAATCAAGCAAATGGTAGCAACAGAAAACTTGAAGAACTGTAGGGAAGTAGCTGTTATCTATGGAATCAAAGTTAGTTTGAACAAACATATGACATAGTTTGATCAACTTTAATGTAATTGAGAAAAGATATGTTTTATTTATTAGATAGCTCCATAGAACATAGCACATGCCTGATCAAAGAGACTCTTTTTCATGGATGCAGCTTGGTGTCGCAAATTAGAATGATCCATTGTTTGAATGAACTAGGGTAAAGGTGGCAAAGTGCAAGTGACACAGATGGGAGTGTTTCGCGAGTTGCAACAAAAATAAAACAGGTGGGAACTACAGATACAGAAAGTTGAGTGTGCGGCATGCTTATATAGCTGAGCAGGCTGCTCCTATTTGTCACCCAAGAAAGTCCAGATATTTCAATATCTGGACAGCGAAGGTAAGCATCTAGCATGCGCAGGTGATTGGATTGCCACGGTGTGCACAAGCTGTCCACATTTTGGAGAGTGACTTGAACTTATACGGATTCTTGTAACATTGAAAATTAATCAAATAGACTATGATTTTGTTAAGCTTAATACCCATAATAATTCAAAATCACCAGAGATCAAAGCTTTCTCTCTATCAAATATGCAACAGTATGTAATTTTATTAAATTTGATGCAAACATGAGCACAGTTAAAAGCACACAAACAACGCCACAAACTGAAAAGGACAGGCAACAAACATGCATACACACCACATTCCTCCTAGAACAGAGGCATCCTGAAATATTGCTAAGAACGATTGCAACCAGCTTGTGGTGGCATCAGCACGCACAGGCCTTTATCTCCCACTAGCATCTACAAGGAAGCTTCAACAGATCAACAGTTTAAGCTCTATCTACCGCCCACCTAACAGAGGGTAAGAGATATACATAGGAGCCAGTTTATTTTTAATTAAAGCAATTTTGTCAGCCTGAAGTTGTGTGTGTGTGTGGGGGGGGGGGGGGGGGGGAGCATCTAAACTGTTTAATCTTTTCAATTCGACAGTTAGCACAGATAAGAGAGATGGCAGCCTTTTCTAACTCCACAGGAACTTCAAAGAGTTTTAGCACTACTAATTTTTTATGCATAAAATAACACAACAAGACCCTCAGTGAAGATATAAAACAACAATGTTTTCTGTGCCAAACATCAACAAATTGAGGCATTCACTTCATAGATACCATGTACTCTGTTTGACAAAGTTTATACCAGGCAACATTGAGGTCAAGATTACTTCGTGCTACTATAAGATACATCATGGGGAAAAGAATAGTACTGCTTACTTTTAGTCAAAAGCAACCCAACGATTACACAAGAAATTTTTTATGATAAATTGCAGAACAGGATGTCAGAGTAAGACAAAGTGGGAAAGATAGAACAAGATGTCTTTTTGTGCCCCTTAAAGTTCAAACATAATGTGGTGATAAGATCTGGGACAACGATGGAGAATTAGAATCGACCCTGAGATGCTAAACTTTAAGCCTAGCCAAAAAAAAAGACAGAAACAGACCTCAGCAGCTTGATCCAATTGCACAGATCAAGATTCTGTCAGTGCATTGGACCACGTGGCAAACCCACAGCCTTTTGCAAAAGGGGTAAAGAGATTCATTCAATGATTGATCCGATGATTGCTCTTCATCCCAGGTCGACATCACAACTTGATAAGAGAATATGGCATATATCATAAATTCGAAATAAACAAAAAAGCCTATTCAGGGAATGGATATTGGCAAAAGCAAATTCTGGATGCATCACTGCCATGGCCACAGACGAATAAACTTAAATTTTCTACAAGCAAGCTATGCAGTCAGTACCTCCCCTGAATGGTGTTTAAATTCCAGGCATTACATTGTCTACAAGCAAGCTATGCAGCCAATATCTCCACTGAATCGTGCTTAAGGGGCAGCCTGGTACACATAGCTCCCGCTTGTGCAGGGTCCACGGAAGGGTCTGACCACTTTGGTCCTTTTTGTACGCAGCATTTCCCAACATTCCTGCAAGAGATTGTTTCCATGACTTGAACTCGTGGCCTCTTGGTCACAAGCCAACAGCTTTATTAATGCGCGAAGGCTCCCCTTCTCCACTAAATCGTGCTTAAATTTGCAAAAAATTTGATGCATGTACACCACTTTTTATCTATATATTAATCTCTCTCCATTTCTCCAGAGGACATTCATATGGCACCACTATTGATACATTAAGTACCACTGAAATAGCATTACATAGTTGCACCTTTGCTTTGCTGTCAATTAGAAAATCAGATATCAATAATTGCCTGATAAAGCAGTGTTAAATTGTGTTTGCTTAGAGAAACACTAAAGGTGTAGCTCACTATATTTAGTCCCAGAAATAACTTCAAACTAAAGATGCCAGTAGTCAAACTGATGATAAGCCCAACTGAAAGATATGCATTTGGGGTGACTACTGCTAATCTATATCTATTTGAATATGGCCCCTCAAATTAATAACAAAAGTTGGCAGAACCATGTATCATGTATGCCATCAACATAATATGCACATCTTGTGAATTTGCTAACAGATTAGACTTCAATCAAACAAAATAAGATAGCTAATTTGACCTTTTTTATCATGTATGAAGTTGGTTGAGTGCATGCATAAGCACCATGACAAAGCTAATAGGAGAAGTTTTTTCCATTTGCTGATAAAAAATCAAGCTGGAAGCTTATAATGCTATAGCAGATTTGGAAGACTTTCAAAACTAAGAAAACTGAAACTGTTTCTCTGCTTTGGCTCCAGAGCATCCAAGTTGGTGAGGCTGCAATCTGGGACCACTATAAAGCAATGGCCAAACTACCGTCAAGTTAGGCGATGCAAAACTGCACTCCAACACATGGCGAGGATAGCAAGCAGATTCCACATGATCTTCAACAACAGTTCAGCATCCCACTCACACGAACGCACACTCAGATTTTAGAAGCTACACACGCCAGCCACTCCTATCCATTGGTGGTGGATGTGTAGAAGATAGAACCAAACACTAGAAGTTTAATCACCACCTAAGATGAAGCGATTTTTTTCATCCCAGTAATAGAAAATAAAGATCATGCAGTTTTTGCCTTCTTGTTCCCTCGATTGATTTCATGTCACACAAGGACCGATTCTCTCATATCGACATCGGAAGGGGATGCGGGCTAGGAAAGCCACATTACCAACCAATCTGGAGCCGAGAGAAGGACTCGATTCCCCGACAGCAACCTTCACGGCCGCAGTTGGCGCGCACCGGCGTCCGGATGAGCGCGCCGACCCGATCTCGACGCGACGCGAGCCGGAGCTAAGCCGCGGGTTTCGCATCGGGGGATGCCCAACGGGTAAGTAGGAACGAAGGCGGAAAGGCGCGCGGGAAAACGGCGGCTGGAGTGCAATACGACGTCAGGAGGACGAGGTGATGCGGGGGGCAGAGGGTGAATGTGATATGATGAGGATGAGTTACCTACTGCCGCGCGGCCGCGTAGGACGAGCGGGACGGCTGCGGCAACGGAGAACGATCTGGAGCCAGGCGGCGACTGCGCCGTGGCGGTGCGCGGCCGCCGGGGGACGAGGGCGTGGATCGTCATTGTCGCCGGCGGAGTTGGCAACCAGCAGCCGCGGCGGAGCCACTTGCGTACTGTGTGAGGCCGGTCGGCCGCTTCTTCGCTTGTTGTCTCCTGGAGTTTGGGCCTAGAGGGAGCGAAGAAGGCCGGGCCGTCTTTAAATTAGCCCAACATCATTATATGGAAACCGGCCCAGCGAACTTTTCAAACTTTGGCGGGGAAATTTGAACGTCGATTCAAGGTTAGACCCATTTGGAATGGCGGATTTTGTTTTCTTTTTCTGTGTTTTTAAGTGGAACTGTTTTCTCTGAATTTTTTACAAAATTCTTGTGAAGTTACTACATTCCAAATGGAGCCTAATAAAGTCATGACAATAATCATCAAGAATAATTCGGAATTTGCAGATTGGCAAGCCAAAGAGTAATGGTATGCCTGCATCTTGAGGATGCGTGGCTCCACCTCTTTTGCGATGTACGTCATGTGCCTGCCGCAGACAATCAGAGGCGGGCAGCAGGGGCGGAGCCTCATGGAGACCAAATTGGGCTCCGGCCCCCCTTGATTTAGGAATTTTCTTTAAGAAATTAGTGCACTGCAACGACAAAAGGTGTAAAATCAAGATAAAAAATGTGAAGATTAATTGATAACAGCACATAAAAGTGATCTGCTTAAAGTTTTTCTACTCATCTCGTTGTTTATAGCTGTTAAATTTCTTTCGGTTAGAGGTTGAAGAAGTTACTGTAGCAGTCGGCCCTTCCTCTATTTGGATTCACGCTCCGTCACTGGCGGGCAGGATGCGCGTCACCGTCATCCTCATGGCCCCAGTGTCATCCTCCGCTGTGCTACTGCAGTACTCCTCTAACCAGGTCCTCGCCGTAGGCGTTCTCCACGCATCCAGCACGTGGTTGTTCTCCTCCCCTGATCCCGACGGGGTGCCATACTGTACACCGTGCTCGCGCCTGCCCAGCGCCCACTCACTGCCGCCACAACGCCGCCAGACGCACGGCCCTCCAAATGCAGCGTCACTGAGTGGCGAGAAGTAGTGCTATGGAACCGTAAATATTCACGGGCGCGCGAGGAGGGGAGCTGCAGCATCGCGGCGGACTCCGAAGCAATGGGCGACAGCAACGCTGCTTGTCCGCCGGACCCGTCGCGGCCACGTACCCCGCAGTCAGCCGGCTCAGAAAAGTCTGCCAGGCCAAGCTGGATCGTTCCTTGTAGCACCTTTCTTCCAGCCCGTGTCATGCGGCCCAGCCCGCATCGGCTCGCGCCCGCACTCCGCTTGCGCTCTCCACCCAAAAAGCAGCGCAGCCAAATCCGACGAGGAACGGTGCACGCGACGACGACGCCATGAGCCGCGCGCTCCTCACCCACGTCCTCCACCGCCAGCCTCACCTCGCGTACGCCGCGCAGCGGGTATCTCCGTACCCTATGGGCCCTATCCGCTTCGCTTCTCGCCACTGGCGTTGAGAATTCTGTGTTTGCCGTTTCGCTCGCTCTGCAGAGTGAGAAGTGGCGTTGGCGCCCGAGGAGGAGCGTTCGCGTCCCGCATCCGCCCTCTTCGTCGTCTTAGCTGCAGCGCGGCAGAATCCACGGCAGGCTTCAGCGAGGAGGCGCTCGCTCCTCCGGCGAGGAAGTAAGTCCGGCGCATCTCTGAGACTCTGATCGGGTGGTGTTCGACGTAATGCTCTCTGATGTGTTTGAGGTTGCCCTTCTGTTTTCGGGGTTGTGATGAAATTTGACTGTAGCTTATCTCCTTTGGGAGTCGCTGGTGGACCTGCATTTAGTTGTGGATTAGGATTTGATTTCAAGTGTAATGAGGAAAGTAAGAAAGTTTGGTTGAATGCTTGGCTGGGCTCTCCTGGATGAATCAACACCTATGTTCAGCGAGCCCAAGTTAATTATGCTCATGATTTCACATGATACAAAATTCACATTGACTCGAAGACTCTAGAAAACAGGAAAATATGGACATTGATGTGTTTACCCTCCACAGGAAAAGAGTAGTTTCTGGTGTTCAGCCAACAGGAATGGTGCACCTTGGGAATTATCTTGGCGCTATTAAAAATTGGATTTCACTTCAGGTACTACATATGTTACTACAGAAATGCATGTTCCTTGTTCTTAGTGCATAGGATTTTATGTTATCTGTGGTGAGCTAACTAAAAATAGGAGCATAAAATCCTACTAGACCAAGCATTGCTGCTCTAGAGGTAGAATAGTACCCTACATATCTGCATTTGATTCTTGGCTGGTGTATTTGGTTTATCATTTTAGCCTACCCCAACTTTCTTGGCACTCAAATGCTTTGATGTGATCATGTATGATATTTTGTTGCACTAAATGAGACGAATTCAAGAGCTTAGCAGGAGATAGTCAACTAAATTTTTAATAATTCATGTCTTCTTCTTAGGGCACATTTTTGTTGTATGATAATTCATTGCAGAATTCATACGAGACATTCTTTTTCATTGTGGACCTGCATGCGGTAAGGTCTTGAATCTAACCTGTACAACTTGGTGAATTTATTGTGTACAGATTACTTTACCGTATGAGGCGCTGCAGCTATCTAAAGCAACAAGAAGCACAGCTGCAATATATCTAGCATGTGGCATCGACAGCTCCAAGGTTCAGTTGTCATACATATACTGCACTATCTACGATTTGATGTTTCTATTATGTTTGTTCATCTGTTATTAAATGTTTCATAATGCATCATGTGTTTTCAGGCTTCAATTTTTGTACAATCTCATGTCCGTGCTCATGTTGAACTGATGTGGTTGTTGAGTTCTTCCACTCCTATTGGCTGGCTCAATAGAATGATCCAGTTCAAGGAGAAATCACGCAAGGCGGTGTGTCAGTCGCTGTATGACAGTTTCACCATCATCATCTTTTGTTGTGATAGAATCATTTGTCATGTCATGGACAGGACTAAAACTGCACGAGTCAATTGGAAATATAAATTCTTTCCTACCATGTCAAGATTTGGTATTTATGATAAAATAGCATCTCCTCCTCAAACACCGGATAATATGAGCTCTATAATTGCTGTTTAGAATTCTTTGCATGTCCCACTGTATTTTCATTGATATGAGCAGATATTCCCGAGTGACTAATCTACTGAAACAGGATTAGGAAAGGAACATTGCATAAAATACTCCTGTTTTTTAACATGTTTATTCCTTGTACTTTTGGATTAGGATATTAACCATATTTACTTCTAACTCCATTGTGTTTTGAGAGCCATATGTTGTTCATGTGTCTCTCCTGACTAAGGAATCTCTAATTGATCATCTGATTATTTTTGATGCATTACCACAAGATTACGAATTCTTAGTGATTTTTTGAAATTTAGTTCTACCTTTACTATTTTACAGAAGCATTATTTTCATAATCTTAGTGATCAGGTGAACTCATAGCTTTTACCAAATCTTTTGAGGTCCTTCCAGTGCTTCTGTTATTGTTTTTGATCTTTTGAGATTCTACTAGTGGGATTGATAATCTTTCTTTTATGTTACCAGGGTGATGAAAATGTTGGAGTAGCACTTCTGACTTATCCTGTTCTAATGGCTTCTGACATCCTTCTGTTCCAGGTAAAGTATGTTAGTTGCTGTTCTTAAAAGTCCATAGTGGTAGCCTAAGTGCGACACTTAAACCCTCTTTTGTTATGCCATTGCCTATGATTGCAGTCCGATTTGGTACCTGTTGGTGAAGATCAGACACAACATTTGGAATTAACACGTGAAATTGCTGAGCGTGTGCATAATTTATACGGTGGAAGAAAGTGGAAGAAAATGGGAGGGTAAGGCAATTTTTTTTGTCATGTCTCTTACAGTTACGTTATTTGTTCCCTCTTTTAGGGTAATGATATGTCTGTTTTTGTTTATAGGAGAGGTGGTTCGTTATTTAAGGTGTATAGTGCCATGGCAAACACATATGTCACAGCTTTAGCGTCCTTTCGATGAATTATGTTTTCCTTACACTACCTTTTGGTTTGGTTATTTAGGTTCCTGAAGCCCTTATTCCCCCAGCAGGTGCCTGTGTTATGTCCCTAACTGATGATGTCTCTCCATGGTAATTAATAGTGTAATGTTATTTGTTGGCTTTCACAAATGAAATCAGTCTTTTATATTCCATCCTTACTATTATGGGACTCTGTGCTGCCAATCTAAGATGTTTATCCAATAATTTGCAGAGCTGACTCTTTTCAAATGTATTTTTTCATACTTACCTGCTCATACATTTGTATTGTATTGAATTTTCTTCTGCTTATCGCTGTTAGATGTCCAAGTCTGCTCCTTCAGATCAGTCTCATATTAACCTTCTTGATCCAAAAGATGTAAGTAGTTAAATGTAACTTAGTGTTTTATCTCTCTCACATATTTTAGTTGTAAGAGACCTTGGCTTAGCTTTCATTAGGTTTTATTGTGACATTTCACCATGTTTGTGTTCATCCATTTCCTTGAATTGGATTTACGATGATAATTTCGTTTTTCTTTTTGGAAGGTAATTGCAAATAATATTAAATGCTGCAAAACTGATTCACTCCCAGGGTTTGTCTCTCTATCTCCTTACTCTTCTCTCCCCCTATCACTCCACTTGTGACAGAACTTGTTGTTCCAGCTTGGAATTCGACAATCCTGAGAGACCAGAGTGTTGCAATCTTCTCTCTATCTACCAGATTATTACGGGGAAGACTAAAGAGGTACCTTATTTCTGCAACCATGTAATTCACCTATCAAGCCAGAACTTGAATCAGGGTCCGGGCTAGAGTCCCTGCACTAGGACGTTTGCATCTATATCCAGCATCATGTTTTTAGTTGACGAGATAGGCTGATCTTTGTAGTGATTTCTTTTTCACAGGACATTGTCAGTGAATGCCAAGATATGAGCTGGGGGACATTCAAGTCTACACTTACTGATGCATTAGTTGACCATCTACAACCGATTCAGGTTAGATGACCCTGGGATTCATAGTCTGCTCATGTGCAGCCCTTACACCTACCATATCCAAAATGAATTGATTAATTTGACATCGCAATTTGATAATAAAATCATTTTATCTTACATAATCAATTTCATGCAACTCTTCCTTGCAAATTTGTAGGCCCGTTATGAGGAGATAATGTCTGATCCAGGTTACTTGGATAATGTTCTTCTAGAAGGAGCAGGAAAAGCTTCTGAGATAGCAGACACCACCCTCAACAACGTATACCAAGCCATGGGTTTCTTACGCAGATAGCATATAATTCAATTCAATCGGTCAGAACCTTTTCCATATAGCTCAAAAATTGGGTTCGAACCATCCACGCGGGGCACAGACCACCTGGGAAATGAAAGTAACCTGCAGAGTTGCGCTGACTACATCAGAATTCAGAGTCGAGTTCAGTCATTCAACTGCACATCCTTTTGGTAAAGGATGTTTTTCTTTGAGGATTCAGAAGCAGTAGTAGAGTTCACATATTCGATATCTGGTCCAATTTGGGCAGAGGATTTTTTTTTCAGTCAATCAATGCAATTTGTTAGCGGGTCAGTAGTCGTACAGTTAAGCACTTTGATGTCAATGAAATTCGACGTACACAATGTACAAAACAATGACAGTGAATTATCCACCGGTCCGCTTCAGGCTTTCGGCAGTCTGCAAGTTTGCGTGGAGCCCGTGCACTGCTCCAACCTCCCAAGTAATGATACATGGATCTATAAATATTTATCATGATAAAACTAAAAATTCAAGTTTTATATAGTCAAATTGATTGTAACTATAAAAAAAATCATTAATCAAAGATAGGTTTAATCAAACCTAGAAATGAAGTTATTTTGGGACGAAGTATTAGGAACTGTACTAGCAACCGGATAGTCCACACTGTATGACTGTTGTTAACGTCATCCTTCACATGGGAGCGCTTCAACACCCAAAGCAAAAAGGCGTGAAACTTTTTCATTTTCCTCCTATTCCATCGAGCTTACTGCGGTATCTTGTCCTACAGGTGACTTGACGGTGCAGGTGTTCGTAGGAGTATTTGCAAACCGGGATGATTATATGTATTGCAGCCTAAAACACAAAGGGCCACCAATTTTGCATCGCGTGCGTCACGCGATCACCAGAAGCTGTCGAGGTAGTAATCTCTGGCAGCCTCGTCGTCGATGCTAAGCGCCGAGCAGCCCGCCCTCCGGTTGGCGTCGGAGCACTGGGAGCGGAAGCCAGCGTGCGCGTGCGGACACGACCGCTTCGACCCGGCCCAAGTCACGCTTGCCCGCGACGCCTCGGCCGACGACAACGCAGTCTGCTGGCGCTGTCTCGGGGCGCTGTGGCATCGCGTCCGCGCCGCGGAGGACGCGGTGCCCGCCATGTACCGCGGGCTGGCGAGCGCATCCCGGTGCGGGGTCCGCCGCGGCGTGCTGGTCAGGCTCGAGCCGTACTCGACGACGCTCTTGGCGGGCGAGTCGTACGGCTGCGCGGGCGCGAAGCGGGGCGTGTTGTGCGCCGTCTTGGAGCCCCGGGAGTCGCGCTCGTGGTCGTGGCCGCTCCGACGGAACGAGAGCCGTGCGGGCTGCAGCTTCCCGCCGGGCAGCGGCGAGCACGATGGCGCCAGCGCTGCGGAGCGGTACTCCGTCGAATGCTGATCGGGCGTGTAGCGGCCGGCCATCCGGGAGGACCGGGACCGGAGGTAGCACGTGTCCATCTCCACGATCCGCGGGCTGCGCTCGTAGTTGGAGTCCGTGCTGTCGGACAGCCGCCGGCGGTGCACCGGCGTCAATGGCGGATTCAACCGGAGCTCCTGCTCAGAGGTCCTCGCCTGCATTACAAAACGGGTAACAAAAAACTAAATCATACCCAACCCAAGTTCGTGACTATGAAACACCTGTAAGCAGAAGCACCACCGTTACTACTTGTTCCATGGATTTCCAGTATGACGAAGCTTTCTGCACGGCAATGGAGTCGGCTTGCAACCGCAGGAGCGTCTGCAACCTGCGCAGCGTCATGGCCGTCTGCTTCCTCACGAGGTAGCCTCGTACCAACGCCTGGATCTTGACGAGTGATCTGAGAGCGCGAAGAGCTTTCCTTGCCTGCATGACAAGGCGCCATTCAAACTCACCTCAAACTTCCACCAAAAAAAAAAGAATTAAACAAGCTCTAGAGGAGTATGGGTTAGGTGTGGAGGCCTATGTCATCGCTGCGTATGGCTAACTACACCGGCGCCAATAAGAAACTCTGCAACGCACCGCAGTCACCCCACAGCGTAGCAGCTCGCTAAACAATGGCGTTTGCTGATCCGTTTGCAGATTCGGATAGTACAGCAAACAGTGCAAGAGTCAACAACTGTAGACTGTCCTCCATGGAACGGAAAAGGTCGCAGAAGTGACATCATATGGAACAAAAGACTATTCCACTTTTATTAACAGGTGATGACTGATGACGAACAAAAAAGGCTGAGAAGATACAGCAAGCTGGCTGCAAAAACACGCTACGAAGAAGAAATTTCTACTGCATGATAACGAACGGATTAAAAGAAACTGGTAACCCAGCAGCAAGAACGATCATACCAGGTAGCCTCTGAAGGTTTTCTGGATCAGGACGGCCGCCCTCTCCTCCCGTACCTTGACATCTTCTTCCTCCGCGTCGTCGCAAGGGAACGACTTCACCTGCGTCGGCGATTCTCCTGCAGCAGCGACGGCGGCTTGACCCGGCGGGCGCCTGCCACCGTCAACTGCGCTCTTCCTCTGCTTCACGAAACTCCACCTCTTCTTCTCCGTCTCCGGACCGTCGTTCCAGTCGCCAGGGACGTGGTTCTCCGGGAGACCTTTGCGCCCTTCCTTTCTGCCGGTCAGTACCTGCTTGAGCCATCTCATGAAGCGGCCCATGCTGCCGCGCGCAAAATTCTCTGCGCAAAGAAAAATGCAAGACAAAATTCGTCAACGGAGAGTTAAGAATGCGTAGCAGCGAAGGGAGATCAAAAGGCATGTACAGTACATGAAACAGAGGCGGAGCGAGTGACCGACCAGATGGGGAAAACACTCAGACGAGAAATCTCGGAAGGAAATGGAAACGGCAAACTTTGGTGGATGACAAGACGAGCGCCGCCGCCGACTCGTGAAAAAGGTGCCTTTGAAACAGCCAAAGGCGAGGCCTGCAGCGAGCAGGAAACACCTTACGAGATCAACGGGAGAGACTGGCAGGGCGAACAAGGCGCTGAACAGCGGCAGGAGAGCTGAACAGCGGCGATCCGTACGTGGAATCCTGGAGGGCGATGGAGTCCAAGAAGCGAAAGAACAAGCTTGACTTTCAGACGCGTCACAGAAAATCTGACGAGATCAACGGGAGAGACTGACAGGGCGAGCAAGGCGCCCAGAAACGGAGCAGGGAATTACCGCCGCCGCCGCCGCCGCTGCCTCGTCCGCCCGGGCCGAGGAAGACGCGGCGAGGTTTACGGGGCGAGGAAGACGCCCGGAAGCGGAAAGCAGCCAAGAGTCCGCTGAAACCCGCGCGCCGATCGGACCAGCCTGGCTGGGACTGGAGCAGTAGAAAAAGACAGCGACCCCGGCAGCACCAGCAGCAGGGGCGGCGAGCGGATTAGTAGAGGACCCGAACTGAGCGCCTGAACTGACGCGTGGGTCTCCACGGATCGGCAGTTCGGCACACCCCCTGTTCACGGGAGGGATGAGATTCCGCACACCCCCCGTCCCCGCCCAAGGCTCCGAGCGCAAGCCAACAAAAGCGCGATCCAAACGACCAGCGCAGACGGGCGTCCCCGCGACGCACCGTTACTTGCGTTGCGTCTACCACTTGGTTCCAGTGCACATCCCTCGGCCCGGCACGAGTGAAACGATGCGTGGGAACAAGGGGGGTGAACTCGACATGTGCGTGGCGGCAGGGGCGCTCACGCGCAGCGGAAGTGGGCGGTGGCCCAGGGGCGGGGCAACGACGAACGGATCGGTGGGCGCCGGCGGCCGAGAGCGCGGCCGGGACCGGGAGACCGGCGTCACCGATCGATGCCGCCAAGATCCGCCGGGTCCTGGCTTCGCGGGCGCCAACGGGAGCGTGGTTTTTTCGGAAGTCGCGCGGCTCTGAGCTCCCAACGCACTCGCGTGACCGCGTCTGTGGAACGGCGCCGGTTCGTTAGCCCGCCGCGCGGTTGTGGTGCCCCATCTCGTTCTCTGGTCACGCGCAGAGGCGCGTCACGGCAGAGTAGGAATAGGATAACACACGGCCAGTACGAGTACGACGCCGGCGACTTGCCCCGCCGGCCAATAAACTTCGTGTCCTTGCGCCACGAGGCGGTTGCAAGCGAGCGTTTCGCAGGTTTAGGACCTCCGGATCGACGACCGGTCAGAAGTCAAAACTGTGTGGGCACAGTGAAACGCAGAGGTAGGCAGGGGCTTTGCGTGTGCAATCTCGCCGGTGGATGCGTCTTCCCTTCTGCTGCTTCCCTGTGCTGTACGACAGTTGCTGTCAGATTTGATTGGACGCTATATTTCGTGGCTGTAGAACGAGCTAAATGTAACAACGGATCGAGTCCCATGTGGGTCTCCCCGGCTGAAGGACACGATAAGATAACGACCGTGCTATTGTCGTGCTATAACAGCTTCAAGTCATTCCGGACTAGCTAGTCTAGCTTCGACGCATGGGCAACATTCATCCGCACACCTGTTCGCTGGAAAAAGACGGCTAACCACTGCCGCTGAACAGATCATCCGCGTCGTGCCCCTGACCACCGAGTAAGCGCTGTTGATTGCGCAGAAGCTCGTCATCTCGACAAGCTACGTGACTCAAAACAGAGCCACTCCTCCAGCTCCAGCTTTCAACCCACCAAATGGTGACACGAAACAGGCAGTAAACCTGCATCTACATGGATAACAGTCAGTAAATCCTGCACCAGTCCTGTTCTGCACGCGAAGTAATCATCGTGCCCGTGAAGGCAGCGTTCTGAATGCCGATCCAAGTATCCAGCCCGAAAAAAGGGAGAACAGGAAGGCGATGATACGTTGCGGTTGGAACGCACCGCTACGGAGCGCACCTAAAACGGCATGCGTCTTTATGTGGGGCGTCGAGCGAGCACGAATTCTAGCTTGTGCTGGTGACGAGATGACATTGCCAGCAACAGCCGAACACACAAAATTGATGGCTCGCGCTGACTTCCTGTTGCCATTCGTTTTCGCTTCTCTCTCTCTCTCTCTCTCTCTCTCTCTCTCTCTCTCTGGGCGTGGAAGGCGCGACGTCACGTCGCCGTGCTTAAATTCAAGACAATAAACTTGCACCTCGGGCTGTCGTGCAGTGTGGACTTCGATGGATTGGCAAGTGCCTTGTGGCAGTGCATTGCGCAGCGTGGGGGTATGAACGGACGGTTTGTGCGTTGGGAGTAATAGCAGTCGAGAACGTGCAGCATATCGTTATCATGGGATTAACCATACTTGCGCAGGGCCCTGGTAGAGGAAATTGTACACATATGGCATCCTCATGCAAAATAGCCGACGTCAAGCGCCAAAACCGGACAGAGCCAAACCATCATGCTCTGTTGTGTCTTTGTGAATGGGCGTCTGGGGTCCATGGCTTCACATGGCACAAGACCACGACTGCCCTTCACGGCAGGACAGGAGTATGCACGACTAGGACCTTGACACTCCAACTAGGCCTGTAAGCGGGGCAGAATGCGGCTACCCGCCCCGCGTGCCGCATGACCAGCAAAATGGTTGCGGGACTTAAGCGCCTAGCCGCATTTGGCCGCAACTTGTTTGGCGGCAGTATGCGGCTACCCACTGCTAGCTGCAAGACGAGCTGCATCATATCATATCCATTCATTATCAGTCATCCGATGGATTTGAGCGTTAAAGCTCAACGAGAAGTCAGCAGCTTGTAGATTAGGATTTTACATACATAAAAGGAGCTGACAGTGCCGGTGGAGTTCCCGGGATGAGCTTCATCTTGCTGCTGAACTCGCCGAAGAGGTACTTCTGCTTGGAGTTGAAGCCGCCGTCAGACTGCTGGCTGAGGCTGACCATGGCCACCTGCTGACCCGACGCGTCGTAGTCCGCGCGTACGTTGCCGTCCGTGGTGACGTCGTCATTGAGCCAGTGCTCCGACGAGATTGCCAGCAGCAGCGCGATGTTCCCGGTGGCCATGGATTCGAAACTCCAGCGGCCAGGGTGGCTCCAACTGGACGGGATGGCTCTGGCAGCTAGGACGGCTTCCGCCTAGCTCGTGGCTACCATGACTCCCTGAGAGGCAACGTGCTTGCCCCGCAGCTAGGACCATGGCCTCGCGACTGAGAGTGTGTGAGTGCTTGTGGCCGCAACGGAGACATCTCAAGCAGCAAGAGTCACCGCCTTGCGGCTGAGAATGCGGCGCCGCCGGGCCATGCGGGACGGCCGCCTCGATCCCTCTTGGCGAAACGGACAGAAAGCGGGTGCTTATGTGGGCTTTAGGCGCGGGTTGGACCAGCGGCTTCGCGGCTAGGCCGCGCCGCTTACAGGCCTAACTCCAACCCACCGGTGTGCGCGCCGAAGCTGGCACCGCTCTGCAGCCATCGCCGTGTTGGGTTGGAGGAGCGTTGGACAGAAGCACATGGGATCCGTGTACGGGAACGATGCCGCCGTGCACTCCGTGCTCCGCCTGACGCCTGAGCGTGCAAGCCCGGCTCCGATGGTCCACACCACAGGAAGCGGAATCCGTTGGTATAGCAGCGGCCGTGCTACTCCTAGACTTCTGCTGCATGTTGGGCCCGCACTATCGCGGAGAAGAAACAAACTGACAGACTCGGAAGCCCAATCACTCAGTCACTCACATCGTACTACGGCCACAGGGACTGCTCGCTCGTGCCAGTTTCCGCTGGCTGATGTGACGTCCACGGGCCTTGCAGGGAAGGCGTGCCTGCCGGAGCACGCGTCGCCAGTCGTCGGCGACGTGACAGTTTCCCGAACCAGAGTGCAGTCGTACTGTACGCCTAAACGCCGCGACGACCTAGCGGCCGGCACGGACGCATGGCACGGGCAGGGAGTTCTTGTTACACCAGATCCGCGATCCGCACACTATTGAGTCTTAGAAGTATAAAGCTGAGAGAAAGATTCCTCGTTTCCGCTGTAGGCGGGGACCCCACCGCTGATGCCACGCTTCGGCGGTATCTGCGCGCCCGCTCCGTTCCTCGCAACTGTGCCGTGCGCGCCAATGCAGTGCAGAGATCGATCTCAGCGGTGTGCACCGGCGCGATCGATCGTCTGGCAGCGGTGGATTCGCTGGACGCAGGATTCCCTTAGTGAGGGAAAGGAGGGGACAGAAGCAGGAGGCGGCCACAGTGCGGCGACTGGAAGCTTGGCGCCTTGCATCATTCGAGTCCAGGGCCATCAGCCTTCAGGGCATGCAACCACTCCTACCTGCTGGCCGGCTGGCCGGGTCACGAGCTGCACGCGTCGCGCACGCCGTAGCTGTACGGCACGCCAGCGGCAGGCACCGAGGCGATACACCAGAGTTCTCTGGTACGGCCGGCTCTCTCCCCTGCTGCCTTGATCGGCAGCACGAGGTCAAATGCTCACCGAGCGACGCGTCGTGCTCCGTACGTGCAACCATGCCCTGCGCCGGCCGCTTGGCATACCGGGTCCGCGCCAAGGCTGCTGGCTGCCGCGCCGGAGGAAGTCACAGTCTAGACGTGCAGCCGTGGTGTCGTCGAAGTAACACGGATTTTGATTGTCAGTTCACGAGATGGGAACCGTGTCAATCCTGATACTACTGGTCTAGTCCTATTGACCTACGAATGCTGGTCGGGGGTCAGCTGGTCAAGCACAGGTCGTTCTCAAAAGGACGATATGTCACGGTGGGGGTCCGGACGGAGATCTACTGTAACTAGTTCTGGAACTGCACACACACACCCCATAATCCACATGATACTGTACATCAGCAGCTGCATTACGCCAGGTTGCTTATGCATACAAGTCTAGAGTAACGATGTTGCTAGAACGTGCACCAATAAGACGTCGATAATTTTATACAGTACTGTACGGAGTACTCCATATACTTTCGGACAGAGTAATGGCACGAAGAGCACATGATTTCGAACTAAGGGCGCGACGAGTTATTAGTTTGGATTTGGTTGGGCCGAAACGGTAAAGTTCAAATCTTAGACTCGTGATGGGCTCGTGCTGGACTCAGAAGGCCTACCCTTTCTTAACAAGTGGTATCTGGGCTTTAGCCTGTGCGAGACACCAGCAAGGAGAGGAAGCAGCCGCGGCATGGCGGCTGAAGGATCAGAGCTCGGCTTGACGACGACGACGACGGCTACTCCGGCCCCGAAGCGGCGAAAGATTGAACCGCCTAGAAGGTACTACCAATTCTTTTCTCAAGCTCCCACGAGCTCTTTCCATTTTTTCGATGCGATTGATCCATGCTCCGAGGCCTCAGATTTAGTGGACGCTCATGCCTGATTTCTCTCCCGAACGAGCTGCGCTGCCTTTCTAGTTTTGATGCGCTGATCGGAAAGGTTCGATATTGGCTGGTGGAGTTGGCAGACGGCTACAAGTGTACTAGGCTACTTTCAGGTAGAGATTCCTGATTAGTTGATCTTGTGGGCATCTCCATGCGTTAGGTTTTGGTGTTCGTTAAAAGGGGCTTTGGGATGTGCCAATGTCCATGATCACCTTACTTCGTCGAAAGTCTCCATATTCTTATGGAACTTTTTTGATTGGAGCGAATCTTAGGGCCTCTTATCTATATCCTGGACAGATAATTTTGAGCCAATATTCCGGTCTGTATCTGCTAGGCATCGGCCATAACTGAAAATTTTAGACATGATGAACAAGGAACAATTCTTTATCCAGCCAGGGGATACTCCTTTTAATGTAGCACTTACGGTGCTTGTGAATTCCTTCAACATCTTTCATTATCTTGAAGAAGCAAGTGGTTCTGTGGGTACTGTCTGCTAGTATGCTCGTGCTGACTCCACAGTAAAAAAAAAATTAGGTTGAAACCTTTTATTCCTCCATGGTGTTAATCCAGCCCAAACCAGTGTCTTCAGCATAGACATATGTCAAACATCGTTAGTCGAATTCATGTTTTGTGGACAGTTGCTTCTGGTCTTTGTTTGTCATTATAAATCATTGAACCAAAAGGCTATCTGTTAACTTTCTATTGCGCTTCAGTTAGTTTTCAATGTTCGAATTCTATGTTTCATTGCATTAAAGGACTTGAATTGATCAGAAGGCATATTTAAACTCCCGCAGCAGATCCTTCTCAGATAGCTGTGCTAAGAAAAATAGATTTGTAGTTCTTCATTAATGACAAACAAAAAAGGAGTTCTGTTAGTGAACTTTCCGTATCGTTAAATTCTGATTAGCATCTTTATGGTTTATGACATTAACATCCTGAGTGGTCAGGAAGGGCATCCCAACTTGCCTACATTGTAAATGGCACCAATCATTCAATTGTTGATTTGATGCTGTGACTATCAGTAGTTTTAACTTTAGCGAACCTGTTTCATCTAGTCACCTCGCGTTAACACTGACCAATTGTCAAGTAACAATTGTGCTTTCAAACTGCTCCGCTGCATATTTACCTCTCTTCTGGAACACAGGGACAGGCCTTCACAAGTTGTCCTCGATAAAGACAAGTTGGCATTCTCCTCCAGTTCATCGGTATGTGTTGACATGCCTATTGAGAAATCAATGTCTTCCTTCTTCGTGTTTGGCGCATTTGGTAGCATCCTTTCTTGATGTGATAACAACTCTTTGCAGGTTTTGAGCCCGCTATCAGCGAGAGTAGATCTGAACAAAGTTAGAGAGGCAAAGAGATTTGCTGTGCTTCAAGCACAGCACGAGGGATGCCTGGGAAGCTACAAAAGCTTTGATTCTCTCTTTGGGAATTACCTTGTTCCTGTTATCCCAAGCAACGACTTCTTTGAGCAAACCGGGAGGAAATAATAAATGAACAAGAATTGCAGTCAGTACTACTGCACATGTGAGAAGGATGAGCCTGGTAATTGTATATACCTTCATTAACTCAGAAGGCGACCTGATTAAGATACTGACGGTGCATGTGCCGCTGTAGATACTTTCAGCTGTGATATCTCCGTGGTATGGAAAGGAAGCAGATAACCTGTCCCAGCAGGTCAAGTGGTGAAAAAGCATTGCGATGTGGCAAGCATTTCTTAGTGTCTAGCATCTCCTTTTGTCCTGCAAGATTCATCACTTTGGCCTGCAAACCAACTAGTAGCTTGGATATAGCCCGGTCTTGTTTTGGCTGAAGATGCACCAATTTGAGATGGCCTAGTGTGAGCGGCATGTCAAGATAAGCTAGTGGGAACGTGAGACGTTGCCCGCTAACAGTCAGGACTCGTCCATATCGATCTCTGCGTGGAGTGATGACCGTTCATCTGATTGGTGCCACAGAGCCTTTTTATCGCATTGATGAAGAGCACATCACTATCTGCGTGGAGTGATAACCGTAGTTTGAATCACTTGCTTTGCAAGTACTACCAGAAAAAAATCTTCATAGATTGCATATAGCACCTGGAGCTTTCTGTTTTTTTTATTATTTATTTTAGCAAACGCATTGTTAGTTCAGCACCCCCCTGCACGTTGGGTGCGAAAGCTGCGTGACAGTGGACCCCGGAACCTATCTTGAATCTCGGGCAGGTCTTGATTCTGCGATGTGCCGATGTCCCGGTTTGCGGCGCGGAGGCCCCCACCTGTCGGTGACCTTGGGAGCGACGGCCATGGATACTGTTCTGTCCTTTCCGGCGTGGATGAGATGGATGGGGGCTAACCGCTTCACCGCCGTTGCCATGGGTTTCTTGTCCTCACCCGCCGGTCCCTGCGCCAACGTGTCGACACGCCGGCGTCACCGCTCGTCGTCACGTCAGCATCTGCTGCGCGGGCCCCGCCCTGCGCACGTGTGACCCGTTATTCAATCCTTTGCGGACGTGCTAAACTGGGCCCGGCCTAGGTCTGGGTGTCTGACAGATTTTAATCAGTTGCGTGTGGTTGCTTTGCGCGAAACATGGCGGGTAATTTACGATGACACCCTTGGCACGCCGCAGGAAAGAGCACTCGCCTCGTCTCTCCTCGTGCTCGACCGTTAATTTGTTCGGGATTTTCATGCATTGAACCTCACGAAATGCGGCTTATTACGAACCGCACCCCTTGGAAGTTGGATCCTGGAACCTTGGCATGCCATGCACTCCCTGCCCTTGTCCCACCAGCAGGATCGGACCCGTCCATTTGGCGACAGGCCATTCTGGTCCGTCCAGAGGAGATGGTACATCCGTAATAAGATCAAAGCGAGGGGGGATGTTTTCAGAGAACACTCATCAAGTGACACACCTCGCGGCTCGTCCCACTCCCACGCTTGCGCAAGCGTAGAAAGAGCAGGGGAGAGAAGGCAGCACAAGGCCGTTGTGGCGTAGCTCCCGATCCGGAAGCCGGACGTGCGAGCGGCTCCGTCGGGAGGCTAGTGTCCTGCGGCGAGAGCTGAGAGCGTGGCCGCGATGGGGAAGGGCGCGATCGTCGTGGGGACGGCGGTGGTGGCGGCCGCCGCGGCGGTCGGGGTGGCGGTGTCGCTGAGGCGGCGGCGCCTGCGGGAGGCGGAGGACGAGAGGAAGAGGAAGGCGGCGGCGGTGATCGAGGAGGTGGAGCAGACGTTCGCGACGCCGACGGCGCTGCTGCGCGGCATCGCGGACGCCATGGTGGAGGAGATGGACCGCGGCCTGCGCGCCGACCCCCACGCGCCGCTCAAGATGCTCATCAGCTACGTCGATAACCTCCCCACCGGGTAAGGGTTTCTTTCCAAATGGGCGTGAACCGAGAGTTGCTTGTTCTCGCCGTACGGTCCGCGCATTCCGGGGGAGAGAGTTGGTTCGACAATTTCCGGTCTTCCGTAGGGTTACTCAGGTTTCGGTTCGTTGGAAATGTGGGATTTTTTCAATGTTGGATACTACGTCCCATTTGATGTTGGATGCTTTGACTGACCATGCTGTAAATATATAACGAAATTTTGTTCATGCTCACGGCACCTTTTGTTTTCTACTGTGCGAGCGTTTTTGACTCCTTGCTGTTTTAACAACACGTTGGGAGGTTGGTGTGGAATTAAAGATGATAGGTTCAATTCCTTTTACTTGTTGTACTGAGAGTGTTCGGTCAGCAATTTCGGTCTTATTGTAAGTACTTCATGTCACTGGTTGCGCGACGCGATCAAGGTGGACTGAGTCGATAAACAAATATTTATGGGTTCGATGTTTGTCTGTCTTACAGACAATTACATAGTTAATCTGATTTGCGTAATATAGATTATAGGAGTAGCATATCATCAGGTCTTCTTTGAATAATTGAATCATCCGTACCTGTACCTTGGTACCCAACATGTTGAACTCGCCTTCACGAATCACAATGTAATATTCTTTTTACGTCATGAAATGTTTTATATTGCTATTATTTATTTCTCCTGCATCTGTGGCAGTACGATACTGCGGGAACCGTGTAGTAATAAACCTTTGAACCTTTTTCCAAATCGTGCTATTTTTCCTTTGAAATTTAATTTTTTTCTGTGAAATTCCTGTATCCAAAGTGGCCTCTAATATTTGACCAATAGTTTGTTTCAATCTAATTATTAGTAACATGAAAACTGTTTTGTTGGATATATCATAAAAATGTCTCTATCATTGTTTAACTTGATATAACATATATCAATATGAAAATATTACGGTCATCTATGCTTTGGAAGTTGAGCTGGTAGCTCCATGTGTGAATGAAAAAAGTTCCATGAAAAATGTTGATAGAACCTAGAAAGAAAAGGTTGCTTAAAGGGCATGTTACAGCTATCAGGTTGTTTAGTGTACCCATACCATCTTTAAATGGAAACATACGTCTCCCACTTCATGAAATCTTCCTTTATGGTTTCCACTGCTATTATTTTCTTGTTTAACAATGATGTATGGCATTAAGCAGGGATGAGCATGGGCTGTTTTATGCACTGGACCTTGGTGGAACCAACTTTCGTGTCATACGGGTTCAACTTGAGGGTGGGGAGAAGCGTGTAGTGAAACAACAGAATAAAGAGGTTGCCATTCTGCCTCATCTGATGGTTGGGACTTCCACAGTGAGTGCTTCAAATGCTTCAAGACTCCTGCAGCATAATTTTGTTTGACTGTTCTGATATGTCTCAGAGGATGAGTACAGGAACTGTTTGATTTCATTGCCGCTGAATTAGAAAGTTTCGTCCGGACTGAGGGAGAGGATTTTCACCTACCGGAGGGCAGACAAAGAGAACTGGGATTCACCTTTTCTTTCCCAGTGCACCAAACATCGATATCATCAGGCACTCTAATTAAGTGGACCAAGGGTTTTTCCATCAATGGCACGGTAAAAAGCATGATGACTTATGTCAACTTTGTTGATTGGATCTCACTTTTTAAATTCCTGATTATCCAAATCCAGTGTAATATTTTAAGTTGTTCAATCCATTTCCACCATACATCTTATTAAAAGGACAAAAGAGTAGCTTCCAGTGATTCATGCTGCTTTGTTTGACTTGTGGAGCTCCATGCACAAAAATATGACCAGCTGTTGTTTTTCATTGTTCTTTCAGAATATTGTAAACATTAATGAAATTTAGGATAATACCATGAATTGGTTTGATGCTTAACATATTGTATTAATTTTTTTTTTTGATCGGCCTAATTCTGTGAATGTTTAGAGAACTTTCAGTTTGACTATTTTTGCAAGCACAAACTTTCTAATTAATTGAAGAAAAAATATCTATGTTTCTCAAATTCATGATGTTTGTGTCAACCGTTTGGTATCCTACACTGAACATAACATTGGTTTTATTGATTCCTATGAACCCAGGTTGGAGAAGATGTTGTGGCTGAATTGAGTAGGGCTATGGAGAGGCAAGGCCTTGATATGAAAGTCACAGCTCTGGCAAGTAAATTCTTTTGTTCATTACGCATATCCTTGTTTGGTGTTTCCTCATATATATTCTAGTTTTATTCTTTTCTGTGATGCTTTATGCTGATTTAAAAGCAAAGATGTTTCGCAGGGAAGTGTTTTCAACATCGTTTGAAGTGACTGCTAACATTTTTCGCACAGGTTAATGATACTGTAGGCACATTGGCTGGTGGGAGATATGTTGATAATGATGTTGCTGCTGCTGTAATATTGGGCACTGGCACAAATGCAGCTTACGTGGAACATGCAAATGCAATTCCAAAATGGAATGGGCTACTACCTAAATCAGGGAATATGGTTAGTGTCCAACTTTGCTTCCATGCTTGGAATATTAATGTCATTTGGACCTCAAATCATATGCATCCAATGTAAGGTTGTAACTGTTGTGCTTATGGTTTAATAATATTGCAATTGGATCTTATGGTATGCTGCAGGTAATAAATATGGAATGGGGGAACTTCAAGTCAGACAAGCTGCCTCGTTCCGAATATGACGCTGCCCTGGATTTTGAAAGTTTGAACCCAGGCGAGCAGGTATGTCTATTTAACCTACAGTGCCATTTCTGTTTTGAGTCACGTTGTTTTAAATTCTATCTCCGATGATAGCAGAACCGTTATCGAGTTTGTAACTATACTTCAATGATAAACATAACTTCTGTACTTCTTGCCTCAGGTATATGAGAAGATGATTTCTGGCATGTATCTTGGAGAAATTGTGAGAAGGATCCTACTGAGACTTGCGCATGATGCTGCACTGTTTGGGGATGTTGTTCCTCCAAAACTGGAACAACCATTTGTATTGAGGTGCGCCTTCTTGTTCCATCCACTGACTTCATCATATTTTCTTACGTTAGTAGGTCGCAAATAGTTTTTGATAATGTTGTATGCATAGTTGCACACTCTGAAGCATATTATCGATCTGCCTGGGTAATTTATGCAATGGGTTATTCTGTACATCTGAAGCTCGAAATACTAGTTTTTTACTTTTATATTCTGACGAAAATTTACATAGTCAGTCATTAAATTCGAACCGAAGATTTGTCAGTAAGTTTATACAGCCGTCTTGTGAAACAGATTTCATCCGTCAGGATTCTGTAACATATAAAAGCTTTCTCCCATTGTATTTGCATTTGTGACATTGCAGGACACCAGATATGTCAGCCCTGCATCATGACACGTCCCATGATCTCAAACACCTGGGAGCTAGGCTGAAGGATATTCTAGGGGTATGATGATACAAATTGTTCCACAAGATAGTACTGCCAGATATAATATTCAAGAATAATCGATTCCTTACGTGTGATTTCAACTTAATTTTAGGTTCCTGACACTTCCCTGGAAGCAAGATACATTACTCTTCACGTCTGCGACCTTGTCGCGGAGAGAGGCGCACGCCTGGCTGCCGCCGGCGTATACGGCATTCTAAAGAAGCTGGGCAAGGACAAAGCGCCAAGCAACGGTTTTCAGCTGCACAGGACTGTCGTCGCCATGGATGGCGGTTTATACGAGCACTACAGGAAATTCAGCGCGTGCTTGGAAGCGACGCTGGCAGACCTGCTTGGGGACGAGGCAGCCTCCTCTGTTGTCGTCAAGCTGGCCAATGATGGTTCCGGCATCGGAGCGGCACTTCTTGCAGCCTCGCACTCCCAGTACGCCGCAGCAGAGTAGTGCTACTGGGAGCTCGATCGATGGACCAGGCTCCGAGCTAGCGTGACGTTTTGGTTTCGGTCTCTTCTTCTTCCCCGCTCCACTTGGGAGCTAGCTCCCCTTTGCGATCCGCGTCTACTTCAGCTATTCTGCAGACGCATAAATGAGTGCCTGTGCAGCGGGATATGATATGACTAGTATGGAGATAATGAGTTTGGAATTTGTCTAGCGTTGGTAACTGCAGTGAAATGGAAGCGGAGGATCGAGTGAAGCCTTTCGTTTCGTGCAAATTTAATTTCTCTTTCACATTCAAGTTTGTATCCTGATGCGACATCGTAAACCGGTGCTTATCTGTGTAAACCTTCTGCTTTTCAGAATAAAGAGGGGGACAAAACAACGCAATCGTAACTATTTTTGAATGAGTATGCAGAACTCTCTCTTCTGTTTGAGTAGCCCTAATCTTCCTGTGATTTAAAACAAATTTACACTGTCAAACTGAAACTGGAAATGTTTTGGTTGGCAGCAAGCCCTGCTGCATGCCTACCTAGTGTAGAGTCAAGGTGATGGTCACAGGTTGGGATGCATAATTCTCTCCTGTGCTCTGCTAAAATCTAACTGAATTATCACTATTGCTGCAGACTAACATGCTTAATAACATATACCTGGAATGGTGGCCTCCTTTCGTCAGACAATGCTGCCGAAGCCAGTCCTCTCTGCCATGTCGATTCTGAGAAGTGCCGCCTGGTCCGGGGGAGCCAGACCGACGCTTGCCGGTCCGATCGCGCGGCGGCGAGTGGCGATGGGGTTATCTGGTTTAGCCGAGCCGTCCGCGTAGCCAATGTAATGGGCCGGCTTAAAGCCACGCATCACCCGTGAGCTCACTCATGGGCTACCTATCAGGCTATCAGTCGGCCCAAGATGAGAGCCCTGGTCTGGTCGTCACAGATGTATCTCACGCGTGACGTGACGTACTGCCCTATCGGCTACTGAGTCGCGTCAGCAGTCAGCACAGGGCCACACAGCCAGTCTCCCCTCCACTCTCCCCTGCTTGCCGGCATCTCCAGTTCCCTCACTCGCCGCCGGCCGCCGTTCCCGCTTGCCGCCACAGTCACCACCACAGCAGAAGCAGCCATGTCGTCGTCATCGTCCACGGCAGCGAACGTCTCCGACCCTCCCATCACTCCGGACACGACCCGCGTGGCCTGGGTGGGGACGGGCGTCATGGGCCAGTCCATGGCCGGCCACCTCATCGCCGCGGGCTACACGCTCACCGTCTTCAATCGCACAGCGTCAAAGGCCGAGGGCCTCGTCTCCCGCGGCGCGCGGCTCGCTGACAGCCCGCGCGCAGCCGCTACGGCCGCTGACGTCATCTTCCTCATGGTCGGCTTCCCTTTCGACGTCCGCTCGACCACCCTGGACCCGTCCACTGGAGCTCTCGCTGGCCTTGCCCCGGGTGGAATCCTCGTCGACATGACCACCTCCGATCCCACCCTCGCCGCCGAGATCGCCGCGGCCACGGCCGCCGCCGGCTGCGCGGCTGTCGACGCCCCCGTCTCCGGCGGCGACCGCGGGGCCCGCAACGCGACCCTCTCCATCTTCGCAGGAGGCGACGCCGCCGTGGTCGCCCGACTGTCGCCGCTCTTCAAGCTCATGGGGAACGCCGTGTACATGGGCGGGCCTGGCGCGGGGCAGCGCGCGAAGCTGGGCAACCAGATTGCCGTCGCGTCCACCATGGTGGGGCTCGTGGAGGGCATGGTGTTCGCCCACAAGGCCAGGCTGGACGTGGCCAAGTGGCTGGAGGCCATCTCCACGGGCGCGGCGGGTTCCAACTTGCTGGACGCGCACGGGAAGCGGATCCTGCAGCGAGACATGGCGGCCGGATTCTACGTCCGGCACTTCGTCAAGGACCTTGGCCTCTGCCTGTCGGAG
>BCLG01001427.1:34229-49290 GCA_001602295.1 Zoysia matrella | reverse complement strand
CATGGTGGGGCTCGTGGAGGGCATGGTGTTCGCCCACAAGGCCAGGCTGGACGTGGCCAAGTGGCTGGAGGCCATCTCCACGGGCGCGGCGGGTTCCAACTTGCTGGACGCGCACGGGAAGCGGATCCTGCAGCGAGACATGGCGGCCGGATTCTACGTCCGGCACTTCGTCAAGGACCTTGGCCTCTGCCTGTCGGAGTGCCAGACCATGGGGCTGGCGCTGCCGGGGCTCGCACTCGCGCAGCAGCTGTACGTCTCACTGATGGCGCATGACGAAGGTGGGCTTGGGACACAGGCGCTAATACTGGCAATCGAGCGGCTGAACAACACCAGCCTGGAGAAGAAGGGGGAGTGAAAACTTGCAGCAACGCCCTGGCAAGCTTATCTTCAGTTGTGCACTAGCACGATGTATACAAGAACAAATGCAGGTTTGAATGTTTTCCTTAGTAGTAACTTCTATCTCTATACAGTTGTTATTGGTTCAAAAAAGATTTGTGCAAACAAGGTGATGTACAGTACATTCCTGTACTTCTATACTATGTCGGTCAGCATGTAATGCCTTGGATCGACCATGGTAATGAAAGTATGAAAAATAGTCCAAATTCATCATGGACATGAAAAACATTTCATGGTACCCACTAAAAGTAGTATAATACACGTTTCTGAAACCTTTGCTATTTGTCACGTACCTTGACTTTTTGATGATATGGACAATGATCCATGCTATTCAAATACACTTCCAGCCTACTTGTCCATTTTTTTTCTTGGGTTAGTGATCACCCTGTGAATAACTGAAGCACATACTTTTCGATGAAGCACATACTCGAGTATGCCTTTTTTTGGGTTAGTGATCTCTTGCTGTTAATACTACATGACTGACAGGAAGTCAGGAACCAGCAATATGCCAGGGGAACACCATTTCACCGAGTAGGAAAATCTGATGCCCTTGTAGATTCGAGAAGAAAGAACATTGTACTAAAATAACAGCGAACAGGGTAAGAGTTTAATGAAGCAAACAGAAAATAGCTGCAATGCGTGTTGCTTAAATCGATACAATGGTTCAAACAATAAGACTATGTAATAGCTGACACCAGAAGTACACATACCAAAAACATTGTCACATGCTGTTAGCACTGTATCAGCATATATAGCCCGGTTCAACAGATAAGGAAATTAGGGTTGAATTTAAACACCAGGTAATAGGTGGTCTGATAGAACATATAATCAATTCAATCAAATGAGGGTTAATTTAAATTCTATTGTGAAAGTGTGTATATAAATAATAGTTCACCAAAATACATTCAAAATATCAGTATATCATGGCAGTACAATATCTCGAGTAGCATAATAGAATATGTGAAAAATATATGAAACGAGAACTGTCAAGATCAAGACAGCAACCATTAAATGATACAACACGAACATATGTGATCAAATATTTAGAGTTTGTCTTCGTATTCAGACAGAGGTGTTATCTGCTCCTTCAACCCCTTCCTCTTGCGGATGTCCAAGACAAGGTTAGCTGTCTGTGTACCAGGCTCTAAAGGGTCCGAAGACAGCATTTCCCAGTGGTCAAAAACACACAGGGGGAATGCTTGGCCAGAGGTTGCAGCTCTCAGGGTGCCTGTGAACCCAAAAGACTCAATAACAGGTAGGTAAGCCTTGATGTTGTATAATGGAGTGCCCGGCCTTTGCATCTCCTCAAACACATGCCCTCTCTTCTGGTTCAGGACGCTGTAAATTCCACCAAGCGCATTCTCAGGGGCTTGAAATTCCACCAAGTACACAGGCTCAAGAAGCCTTGGCTTTGCTGTGAGCTGAGAAGCATAGATGACCCTTCTGGCTGTTGGAATAATCTGCCCGCCTCCTCTATGAATAGCATCCGAATGGAGAACAACATCACAAATCTCAAAGCAAATGCTACGCATGTGCTCTTCAGCCAGTGCACCTTCTTTTGATGCCCACTGGAAACCAGCCACAACAGAATCCTTGATTTCATTAAGATACTGTACTCCCTTACACATATCAACAACCATATTAGGTCCAGTGGTCTCAGGTCCAAAGCACCAGATCTTCTTGGCAAGGTCCTTGTCCCACCCAAATTCTTCAGAAAGGATCTTGGATCGCACCTTAGGGTCATCACGTGGGCCTATGCGACCCTCATCAATGGCCTCAGGAAGACCCTCTTCCATGGGGCGAGCTTCCATATATAAACGATTGTGCTTATTTGGAGACTTGCTCATTACAGTTCGGCATGATTTTTCAAGGACAGTCTCGCGGAAGGAGACAACAGGAGGGGAAACAGTAATTTCAGCACCACCCATGAAATCTTCTTGCAAATCCTTCAAACAAATTTCTAGGTGAAGCTCTCCACCTCCAGCAATGATGTGCTCACCGGACTCTTCAACAGTGCAGAGAACCATAGGATCAGACTTAGCCAGACGCTTCAAACCTTCAACAAGCTTTGGAAGGTCAGAGGCAACCTTGCACTGAACGGCAACACGAACAACAGGAGATACTGAGAATTTCATTGCTTTTATTGGGCAAGCATCGACCTCCTTTTCACCTGTCAGTGTAGCGTTCTTTGTGATGAACTGATCCAGACCAACCATAGCAACAGTGTTACCACAAGGAACATCTTCTACAGATTCCTGCTTCTTGCCCATCCAGATAACAGTTCTCTGGACATTCTTAACGTACAGATCTTTCTTTTGTCCAGGGACATAGTTGGGGCCCATGATTCGCACCTTCATACCCGTTGAAATCTTTCCTGAGAAAACACGGCCAAAAGCATAGAACCTCCCTTTATCAGATGCTGGAATCATCTTGGACACATATAACATAAGAGGACCTTCTGGATCACATTTCCTGATGGAAGATGCATAAATATCATCAAGGGGACCCTCGTACAGGTTTTCCACACGATACCTCTGTGCCCTTGCTGGAGAAGGAAGGTGGTATATCATCATCTCAAGAAGTGCATTACTGGCTGGAAGCCAGTTTTGCATAACACGCTTCATCAAAGCCTTTCTGCTTAGGTCCTTCTCATCGGACTTCATGCTAACACCTAGCTTCTGCAGCATCGGGAACAACTTATCTTTCTCATCATTCATGCAGGTGTTGATGATTTGCTTGATGGGCTCATAGAGAACTGAACAAAACCTCGCTTGCAAGTAGCTGTACCAGTATGTTTGCTGGTCCATTTCTTAGTGGATGGATCAAAGTAATTCTCACCCCAAAGCCTCTCCATCATCTTAGATTCATCAACTCCAAATTTGGATGCATACATCTTAGCAAAATTAGACAGGGTAAAAGCCCAACCATGCAAACCAGCAGAGAAAGCAACAGTACCCTTTTCTGGATAGACCTGGACATCACCAAGGAGCGCATCTTCATATGTTGCCATAATGACATTGGCATTCTCAATGACACGAGAGAATGTCTGATAGGCTTCCTCACCATCAACTTGAAGCTCAAGGAAACACCTGTCCATCTTGTTAACAGTGAGAACAGGCCTAATCCTCTCACCAAGGGCTTGGCGCAACACTGTTTCAGTTTGTACACAAACACCCTCAATGCAGTCAACTACTACTAAAGCACCATCAGTTATACGAAGTGCAGCTGTGACTTCCGAAGAAAAATCAACGTGGCCGGGTGAATCAATAAGGTTGATCAGGTAGTCATTTCCATCTCTCTCACCCTTATAACTCTTAAGTGAATCGTCACTCATCTCATAGTAAAGAGAGATACCAGTGGATTTGATGGTAATACCACGTTCTGCTTCATCTGCACGAGTATCAGTCATTCGAACATCACCAGCCACATCCTGGGCTATAATTCCAGCAGCAGCCACTAAGGAATCTGTAAGGGTAGATTTGCCTGCAGAGGATAAGGTACACATAAACACAGCATGAGCTTATAACTTTTTAGCAGTGGGTGTGGATCATAAGTTAAACATCATCAATTCATGCTTCAACGGATTATAGAAGTTAAAGTTGTCTGATGTTATTGAATCAATCAAATAAGCAGTAAACGAAAGCATACGATACTGCCAAAATGAAGAGCCTGTTTATAAATGAAAATATAAAAAGTATGGCTATAGTTTATATGGCTATAGTTTATACTACATTTCATGGTGACTTTAGAATCATTCCACGCCTAGATATTACTAGTTCTATCAAGATTACAGGTGCACGTACCATGGTCCACGTGAGCAACGACAGACATGTTACGAATATTATTCTTTTTGTCCATAATCCTGCGCATCTCTTCAACTGTGAACTTAACCATCTTGGCTGCCTTTGAGTATCACACTGGAAACTTTATTTCCTGCTTCAAAGGATCAACCTTGTAAAAAATCCAACAAATATTGCAGTACCAAACATTAAGATAGAGCAGCAAGCAGAGAGAAACATTTAAGAGCATGAGGACTGTATGAGTGAATAAATATTCAAATACATTTTCAATATGAACATTTGCCACTTTTGTATGCATTGGTCCTTCCATTAATATCAGTATGCTCTCTGATACATGCAAGCAGATTTATAGCAGAAACATAGTCATGAACTAAACAAAGGCTAACATGTTAAGAAAATAACTTGCAGAGGATCAGGAGGGCTGACAGAGGTAAACAATGACAGTACAAAACTCCAAAGCTCCAAAGCACATCGTGAGAAACAGATTTTGTCCAAGGCATATATCAGGAGCAATAGCACAGCAATCGAGATTTCTAAATCTTCCAGATTAGCATCTACATGGATCATGTGGTGTTTTGGGGACAAGGTCAAAAAATTCCTCTTGTCAGGCAAAACAACGAACACATCGCACGCAGCATGGCCACTCAACCCACTACATAAAACCAGAACAACGTTGACTGGTGAGTCCGTGAGTGGTGAGAGAACAACCGGAGGAGACTGCTCGACGTACTGGAGTAAAACGGCGGTGTACTTTTTTTCGGCAGTGATGGTTGGACGGTTGGAGGTCCCGGAGCTTGCGCTCCGGGACACTCGGGGGCACCATGGCAGGTGCCAGGTGAGCGCGGCCATGGACGCCGGCTATATCACCTCCCCTTCCCTTCTGGACAGTGGACCGACATCGGCGTCTGCACCGCGACGGCGCAGTCACGAAGAGATGGAGCAGCCGTCGGGTGTTGGCTCAGCGATAGATCGCTGCCCGTCTGTCCGTCTTGTCGGTCGGGGTGCACGAGCGGGGATCTTTGCCGCCGATGAGTGATCGCAGGGGTACGTAGCCGCTCGACAGATACAAAAGCAAGAAAGCACAACCGTCGAGGCTTTTTCTTGTGTTTCGTTCTGACTTCGAGCAAAGATGCTACGATCAAGCAGCGACTGATGTGAACAAAGGCCAAACTAATCTCAAAGATTACTACAGGCTTTTTCTACGATTTTTCACATTTTGTAACCTTGAACAGAAGGCACATGCAAGTGCTTCAAGATCACTTAGCCATAGATCCGTTCACGACACGAATCTGTTCAAAAAAGTTGTCACCATACGCAGATCTGTCCACAAATCCTGTCACGCAAACAAAGAAGGAAGAATACACGAGATCCTCAACGCATCTGCGCTCGATCGATCGCAGTAGTAAGCACTCTGGAAACGTACCTTTTCCATGCATCCTATACTACATGGTACAGCCAAAATAATCGTAGCCAGCTACAGTTTTCAGATCATAGCATGAGCACAACTTATCCAACCATACAGCTTTATCAGGAACCAACCATTCGAAAACCACAAACACCACCGTAAAACGAGCACACAAATCACTAGGGAGTACTCCTACGATACAGGCATGCACAGAGATCGCAGCTCACGCGCCGGCTGCAGGCACCGAGCGAGGCACTGCCCGGACTCGTCGCTGCACCACGCCGGCGTGCTGATTCCGAGCAAGTGAGCAACCCAACCACGGAACAGGGCAACAGCTTGTGGCGCTACGAAGCAGAGCAGAGGAGGCAGTCACCTAGGGGCTGGGCTTCACCGGTCGATCCGAGGACGATGCTGCAAACACTGGGGAAGACGACGGACAGGATGCCAGTTCACGGTATCACAAGCGGCTTTTGTGTAGCGAGTGGCGACGCACCAACCCGTGGAAAAGGCCACGGGCCAGCTCCGCTTGCTTTCGTCGCTGTTGCCTCGCCTACTACACTTGGCACATGACGAGTTGATAAGAACCTTCAGGTCAGGCTGCGACGTTTCGGCGTGTTACAGGTCCGCGCGACGTGTCCAGCCGGAGCACGGCACACAGATTGTTCTTTGGAAAAGTTAGAAAAGTGAAGTGAGTGATCGATACGATGTTCGATGGCAATAAGTTTCTTTTTCGCCGCCGGCAAGGCGAGTGTCTTTGCGCCAGATGTGCTGCTCCGATCCTGCGCGCAATACACTGGCAAATCACCACCGGACTTGTGTGTATGTGTACTTGTCTTCTTGATGCTTGTACTATATATATATATATACAAATCTAATAATAAAGGCATCCTTCATTACGCATGAATTTGAGTTGAACACAACATCGCTGTGTTTACTAAGGCTTGTTTAGCAAGCGGAAATTTTTTTATTTCTATGCTTTTTTTCTAAAGTTTCTGTAGGCCTTGTTTGGTTGCTTGAACCACCCTAACCTATTCCATACCAGTGAACCTGACTGAACCAGGCTGAGTGCATACAACATCGTATTGATTGGTTGGCTGAACATTTGTGTCATGTAGAGCAAAGTTAATTACTGTATTTGATTGTCCACTTGTCCACGCACCAGACTGAATATTTAACTCACGCACCCTCGCGTCATGAATCGAGCGAGCCAGGCCCGTTTCCGTTCCGTGGAGCAGGCCGGCCGCGGCCTTTTGCACCGACCATGATTCTCAACATTGCATCACATGGGCCTGCCCTGGCCATATACAGCCGAAGAGCAAAACTGGGCTCCGGCAGAAAACATTCCCGTCTCTGCGTCTCATCGTGTCATCCTCGACGCGGCATTTCGTCGAACGAGTGGCGCGCACCAGTCGCCCCAAACCCCTTCCCTCGGCTCAGCTCCGTCAATCGCAATCCCGACCGGCCAAAACCCTACTACGCCGCTCCCCCGCCGGGCCATGCTCCACAGCAGCCTCTCCAAGTCCCACCCGCTCCCGCTTCTCGCGGCAGCATCCCCCCCTCGCTGCGCCATGCTCGCCGGCCTCCTCCGCGCCGGCTACCTCTCTTCCAGGTCCCGGGCCTCCTCACCCGCGCTTCGTCCGTCCGAGACCACAGGCGCGAGCACAAGGAATGCAGCTGGCTCCGGCGGCCCCCCGCGCCCCGGGGTGGGAGGCAGGGTTTCATTCTGCACCGCAGCGGGCGTCGAGAGGACGCTTCCTTGGCTTGCTGCCGAGAACGGCAACGGTGGTGCCCCCGCTGCGAGGACTAGCGCCTCGCGTTCCTCCTCGTGGGAGGTCTCAGCGGAGAAGTTCCTCTCCAAGGACGATCGATACTCGCGAAGTGAGGTGTCAGATGACAGGGTTTCTAGCATGGTGGCAATTAGGGAGGAGGATGAGGGTGAGCTAATTGGCAATCCCAAAGGGGGCAGGTCCAAGGACAGTTACCGAGGAGTCATGAGGAAGGATGGAGGGTACCGCGGCGGGAGGGAGAGGGGTGGAGGGTCCCGTGGTGAGGGGTTTAGGAGGGAGAGGTTTGACAGGCCTGATGTGAAGCAGTGGGATAAACAAGAGAGTTGGGGGAGGAAGACATGGAAGGAGGCAGGGGAATCGACGGTGCCGAAGATGGTGGGCCAGGGTGTCTACGGTGTTGCACCTGTCCTTGCAGCGCTCATGGCTGGGAGAAGGGAGTTTTATGCATTGTATACGCAGGAAGGCATGGATTTGAGTGGGAGCAACAAGAAGAAGAAGGACAAAAAGGCAGTTGAGAAAGTTCTACAGATGGCAGAGAAGGTTGGGCTCAAGGTTATTGAGACTTCAAAGCATGACCTGAACATGATGGTGGATAACCGGCCACACCAAGGCCTGGTGCTTGATGCATCACCCTTGGAAATGGTGAACACTAAAGAGTTGGATCCAGTCAGGGTGGAGGATGTCAGAAAGGCGCCAGTCTGGCTAGCCTTGGATGAGGTTATGGATCCTCAGAATTTGGGGGCCATAATTAGGTCTGCCTACTACTTCGGAGCTGAGGGTGTTGTGTTGTGTGCTAAGAACTCAGCTCCACTAAGCGGAGTGGTGAGCAAAGCTAGTGCAGGCTCGCTTGAGATGACTGAGCTGCTTTCCTGTAGAAACATGATGCAGTTCTTGTCTTCATCAGCTGAAAATGGGTGGCGAGTTCTTGGTGCTACTACTGCTCACAAAGCTGTCCCACTCTCTGAGGTGGATACAGGGATGCCGACCATTCTTGTTCTGGGAAGCGAAGGCACTGGTTTGAGGCCCCTGGTTGAGCGGTCCTGCACAGATCTGGTCAAGATTCCTGGAAATGCTGATGGGCTGATCGGGGGAGCAGATGCATACACAGATGCGGAGGAAGAAGGTGATAATTTTTCTGGTAATCCAGGATTGAAATCATTCCTTGCAGTGGAGAGTTTAAATGTAAGTGTTGCAGCTGGAGTTTTGCTTTATCACCTAGCTGGAAAAAACTCCTGCTCTGTAAGTGATAATCCTAGCATTGCTATTGTGTAAGACAACTCATTATTCCCACATATCGATAGTTGTCACAATTGCTCACTGTGGATTTGATAGAAATCATGATTTCTTTGAGAAACAAAGTTTTGTGATCAGGCTTAATAATTCTATTTTGCTGCCTTATTAACTTGCATTTCAGTCTATTCAATATCTGGAGTCAAATGAAAAATAAAAATTCAACCAATATGATTCACCACTGCTACTACTTTGCTACTCTGTACCTTAAATCATATGTTTCTCTATATTTCAGACACGAATCATGTATTACTGGGTAAAATCTTCTGTTTAATCTTTTGACCTCATATCACATTATCATCCTGTCTTGATTCCATGTTACAGATCTTGTTCTTTGCTGAAAATTACAACTTCATTGTGAATTTGTAATGTAGCTTGAGCTATCAAATCTTCTGGTGGGTTGGGAGTGAATCAGTCTTTTGGTTTATACATTATATGGGAAAGAGGGAAACAAAATTACATGGACCTATACCGAGCAGTCAATTATGTTCCCAAGGAAATTGACAGATAGGACAAAGTGACCTTCAGGTTCTTTAGTAAAAGAAAAAAAATTAACACGGGGAAAAGGAGGGGCCATTCACCCTACCATTTTTAGGTAGAATATATGAGAATGAACCCTGGTTGCCTGGGTGAGAACCACCCCCAGCAGCCAGTGCATTCCAAAGAGATTCTCCTCAGGTTCTTCAGTTTGCTGCGGTGTTTCTAGTTTTCTCTAAGGAAATTACAGTTCGGGAGGCCCGTACCATGGTTTTTTTTTTTTTTTGCCTAATCTTCCCTATATTTTTGTTGCCATGATTTCTTGGTGATAGGGTATTTTGTACTGTAGATCTAAAATTTTAGAACTTGTAGGCTAGCAGACTAAGTAGAGATAGGTGCTCGAATAAGATTGGGTTTGTGTGTGAATTTTTTATATGCCTTCACTAGCACAAAAGAATTGTGCTTCCTTTTGCACGGGTACAGTTAAAATATATTATCTATAGTTATATTCAGCACACTTTGGAACACAAGGACAAGGATGAATATATCAGGCAAGGATATTCCAAAGGGCCTATGATTCTTTCGTGATGCACCCTGTTTCTTCTCCTTTTCCTGCTCTCTGGAATTCAAGGATGGTCTAATGACATCGACATTTCCTTTGTCCCCAATACCATGGACTGGAAGCATCAAGGTGAATATTCCTCTTAAGCAGAAAAGTTTCGTCCTGCTCATTTATCCTCTGTCTTCTTTGCTGATTATGTGTATCACTGTGAAATGTGAATTGTAATTTTTATCTTCACACAGGTGTGAGTTATCTGCTGAAGACGAATAAGAAATTACTACTTATGGTTGGCTGCTAGAGGTACTTCCATGTTTTATTGTTTTTCCATTTTCAGGTAAGCCTCATAAAGACAGATTTACATGTTCCTTTTTTTTTCGAAAACACAGGAGAATTGCACGTCACTTGTACTAAGAAAGACCATTTCTTGTTTTGTGGTTCCATTTTTAAATTAACCATCTTGTTTGTTTGAGAAAAAAAAATTAACCATCTTATTAAATCTGAATTGCGCATCTGAATTTCATTTTTTCATTTCTGCTACTTCATTTCTCCACTGTACAGTACATAAATGGTTTTTAATGGTCAACAATAATGAAAACTGCTCAGCTGAATTTCTCCTGATGTGCAGTTTGGCTGCTAGTGTTTCAATTCTCAGAAGTCAAGGATAGGCGTCATGCAAGGTTTTTATGCATCACAGTGTCATTCTGTTGTGTTGTTTCTATGATGCACAACTGATATTATTCTTGACTTCTTTGAGAGCCTCAGGTTATGGTCACCAGGGAAGCCTAGAGATAACTTCCAGGTTTGGGCGTTTGGCAACTGTATTATCGAGCGTGTTAAATTATTATTTGAACAGGATAATAGATACCTATGTAGAAACAAGGTGTAGTCACTGTACTATTGATTGCTTAACTTTACAAGAAAATCAAAGGATGACAAGTTGCCCCTCTTGTATGCTGTCACAATCCTGTCACTATTGGCACAACAGATCAATTTGGAATCCAAGGCTGTGACATTTGACACATGCATTGCTTTCGGTTGCTCTATAATATGTTATGCTTATTGTCTGCGACAAATTTTGGAGTTAGAAGGATAGAGATTCAGCTAGTTGATTTTACTTTATTAGCCCTAGACTCAAGTAAGTCTGAACTCCACATGAGCCGTATGAGCTTGCTACCCTATAGATGCAGTGATGCAATGAGCCAATGCCTATGGCATCAGCTCTCTTTTGCGTGAAACTGGTGCTACCTAATTGTTGTAATCTGAGCGTTACATTTGCTCTTCAGATTTCAACGGGCTTGATACAAGTTTAGCACGCTGCACAATGAGTTGTACAAGGGTGGCCCTGGAGTGGTTGAGCCTCCATATGAACTCTTGAATTCCGAATACTCATACCAATATACCATTTAGAGTTGTTATAACCATACCTATGGCACTAAAGTAGTAGCCTAATTTACAAAACAGGTTGCATGTCTCCATGCATCTCAAACATGTTGGTTCACCTCATTAGATTGACCTCTGTAGGTGAAAAAATAGGTGCCACACCTGATAGCAGACCTTCAGTTTTAACTCATTTCGAATGATTAAAAATCTGTCACCGACTCAGCTATCCGCTACACTTCTAGGAACCATTCCAATCTGGAACAACGAAAATATATTAATTAACATCAGGCTGAGCTTTGGGTAATCAAATTTGTCACTGAAACCCGCACAAAAGAAGGAAATTATTGTTTGAACAAAGTAAAAATTTGGACGGAACTTGAAGAGTTTCTGCTTACTAGACCATGGGTAAGTTCTGAGCTCCTCAGAACCCTCAACCTTTTAGCATTTTCTACAAATACACTGCAAGGGTTATGGGTAGAGAAAAGAATTTAGACGGTGTAACAAAAGATACTAAGGTTTGGTTAAGTTGTATATGGGAATAGAACAAGCAAAGCTTACTTCCATGGCATGTCCCCAACCAGCATTCTCTCTCCTTCGTTGTCTTCGTAAACTAGAGTGTATTCACCAGATCCCTTAAATAATTGGGAAAATATCTTTTCATCTGCTCCATTATGCGCACTTTCAGCGCTAGATATATCCTTTTGAGCTGCAGCATAGGCAAACAAAGCTATTAGAGGGAAAAATAAATACAACTTGTTTGTGTTTCGGTGCACGGATCAACTCCAAAATTAAATTGCACTACTTGTTTTGCTTAAACTAAATGTTGGTCAGTACCTTCAAGAAATCCATGGAAAAGTTCTTTAACAGCCACTGATAGCCTTTCATAGCTGTCATAGGCTCTAAGATCTACTTTCCGTCCAATGGGGATCCCATCCATGTTGATTTTTATGAGAGAGTTCTTCTTGCAGGTCAGTTCCTCCCTTGTGCTTGTTTTGCCAAGTTGTGGTTCAGGGTGTTGTCTAGATGAACTGCTATTGGCAAGATTTCTCCTGAAGGATCTTATGGGAGGCCAACCTACCACTGGAGCTGAAGTCCTTCTACATCAAATTAGAGCACAGGTGAGTCAATCTATGAAGTTGCATAGCTGATTATTTCTTTAGTTGCTATAAATGCCATATGTAGTATTGCTGCTATTGCTCCCCTTCAACTTATTCTTTTACTGTACTTTGCTACCATGATGACCACAGTCCAGAACAGAAAAAAAAAAAAGCTCAAAGCTGAACACCTATACCAAAAGATCTAATAACAGTTTGTTGGGAAAATGATACACCACCAAGAGAACAACAATTTCAAAAGTAATTGCAGACTTCGAATAAAAACTGACCACCTTTTTAGGCCTTCTTTTTCTAAAAAAGTATTGCTATTAGTTGACTGATTGAAGGATTATTTTGTGGGCAGGAAATTTCAGTCATTAGGAGACCTCATTTTGTTTTGCCATAGAAATAATTAAAATCACACTACCGCTATTTGCATGTCACATTGAAATCAAAATATCCAAAGGGAAGCAGTATACTGCAATTTTTGGAAAGCATGAAAGAACAATAATATGCAAATATGTAACTATATGAGAGGTAGTAATAATCGAGCATAAATCTTCCTTGTCCGAGAACAGAAAGGATAGAGGTGTTATCATCACCTTTCCTGAGCTTTTGGTCTGTTGCTACTGCTGCGCAAAGGTGGAGCAGCAGGGGCGTGCGATGATGGTGGTGAGCAGCATCCCTTCTTTCTCTCACTCACAGCTGATATCTTTTCTTCCAGTGCTAGTTCACTCCCACATCCCGCTATAGGCTGCTGCAGACCTTAAGAAAAATGGGAAATTAGTACAGAAGTTCTGTTGTTTCTTTCTGTGCTTCTGATTACTAGTAAACAAGAGCTCAAGAGTACTGAAAAGCTGCTACTTACCTTCTGTTTTGGTCTTAACAGTGTCCAAGAATACCCTCTTTGTCCCAGCTGTTGTTGTGCTTGTGGCAGCCTTGGAGGTTTTAGGGAAGTAACCAAGGGAGAGAGCCGGATTGTCTTGCTGTAGCCCTTCATCTCTTGACACTTCTTTGATTTCTTCTTCGATGAGACCAGGAAGGCCGAGTTTTAGCTCTAGCTTCTCATCATCCTCACTCCTGAAGCCTTTGTCTCTTGATGTCCCTGTGCCTTGTGCATCCCTCTCCTTCCATTCTCTCCCATCTGAGATAAGATCTAGCAGCTGGGGAAGAGCTTCACTCTTTTTGGAGTTTTCCATAAGGCTTGTTCTCACTGAGCTAATTCAGAAGCTTCAGGCTTCAAGAGTCCAAATAATATACCACCTAGGATGATATATTATTAGTAGTTGAAGGTCATGAGAGGTGTCCAGCTGCTAGAAAGTTAAGTTCTTCACTCAACTTAGGCCAGAGAAAGCGAATAAATGACACAAACAAAAAGGAAGGGTATGCTGAGGTCAAAGCGAACATCCAAAAGACAAAGCACGGAAAATAGGGAGCTCTAAGAGATGAACTCAGCACAGGAAAGGAAAATGGAACATAACTTGCTTCTTTTAGTAACAAGACAGCAAAGGCTTTACTAGGAAACAGGGAAGCGCATAGCACAGATTCAAAAGGTCAAATCACAAATGGAACCAGGTCATGTCCAAACCATTTCGGGCAAGTAAAAAACAACCAGCAACTTCTGAAAACCAAAAGCCACTATCACTCGCGGAGAAAACACGAGGAGATGAGAGCAGGTGCAAACCTCAGCCTCCAGAACCCGGGTGGGAAGTGGCCAGGTGGAAGCGGCTAGCTCGAGCTTCCGGAACTGCACCTTGGCTTTTGTACCAGTAGCGCGGGTACCTCGAGCTGCTTGCTCCGTGTTGTTTTCTATGCTTTCCTCTTTTGTCCCATATAGCTCTCCTTTTTACCGTGCGCTTTTGCCGCTGTGTGACTGTGTCCCAGAGATGCGTTTTGATGACTAGGTGCGCCGCCTGTGATAGATTACAGATTCCATTGATGTGTACACGCAGAGGACGGATTTGTCACGGAAGTGTGCGTGTTTTTGTGCTCATATATTCTCTTGTGCTTGTGTCTGGCAGGCGCAGCTGATATTGTGGGGTCGTGCGTCGAGGAGGGCCGGAGGAGCACGCTTATTCGAGCGAGCAAGTGGTGATGGGCGCCTCCTTGGCATACGCACGAACATACTGTTAGGAATTTGATATTCACCCGTTTTCACCCAATAATTTTAATGGACTCTTAATTTAATCACGATTGAGGGCATCCAGTCCATTATGGCTGGTGGGCTCTTGTCGTCAGCGTCATAATAAATAAAGGTGAAGGGCCGACCGGAACTTATGATCTAAGTTCATCCGTACCGCCGCACCTCACCGACATCTCTAAATTCGATTTGTAAGGGAGCGTTGTGCCGACGGGAAGCACCATCGCCACGACGACCGCCGCCGTCGAGAGATCGATGACGTCGTCGTGACTTCAACGCCACTGCCCTTTCCACCGACCGACGCTGCCTAAACGCAGAGGACCGCACCGACAAAGGGCAGATGGCTGGATCGTCTTCTTCGACTCCGGCGATCGGATCTGAAGGTATTGACCACCTCCGAACCACAGATCTATTACCGACACAGAAACTCTCGGATCTACACTCCTAGACCTAGAGAAAAGATTACAACATTGGCATCAAAGCCAGATCTAGGAGTGAATCCCGACGAGTATGGAAAAACTCGTCGAAACTCTACCCGCGAGCAAAGATCCGAAAGAAAAATTGTAGCCACGGGTTACATTGTGGCGAATGCCTAGGGCTCCGCGAAAGAACCGCGAAAAAGAAAGAAAAAGAAAAGAAAAATAATAGCCGCAAAAGATCTCGTAAAAAAAAGGAAATAAAAAAAAAGAGATCGCGGCTCCAAGCGCCGCGCGCGCGGCGCGACGTGGAG
>BCLG01001427.1:5869-33844 GCA_001602295.1 Zoysia matrella | reverse complement strand
GGGGGTGGCCGTTGGCTGCTGCGCGACGCGCGGCGCTAGGGCTGCCACCGTCAGAACAGAAAGTCGTGAAAAGTGAGAGAGAAAGAGAGAAATGAGTTAGGGTTAGGGTTGGAAGGAGTTCTACTATTTTTATACCCTCCGAAAAATGAGCGCATCCGTTCGATCTCGATCCAACGGTTCAGATCGCGCGATGGCTAAATGAGCCAGATTCGACCCAAGAGAGAGAGTGAAATTTCGGCCTAAGCCCAGGTTGGTTTGTCCGAATTACAACAGGCCAATGGGTCAGGCCGAATTTCAATTTCGACGCAAAAGAAAAGTTTTTCTATTTCTTTTTCAGAGGCATTTTAATTGATTAATTAGGTAATTTTTTGCCTAATTAAATCTGTTAAAATTTGAACCAACGGGATAATTTTAACAGAACAGAAAAATAAAGTAAATGCTTCTGAAAATTAAAAAAATTTTGTTTTTCGCTGCGTACTTTAAAGAAATTATTTTCATTATTAAATTCGAACCAACAGGAGAATTTAATTTTGGAAAAATAGTAATAAATTTCAGATAATTATGATATTGTTATTTTCTGACCAACGTTGATAATAACAATATTATAATTTTTGTAATTGTCATTTATGCATTTTTTCTATTTCTGCCCAACGGTGATGTAGATTTAATGTATAATATAAAAATTATGTGTCACATTTTGACCAACGTTGAAAATAAGACATATAATTTTACTGTTTTTTATGTTCTCACTTTATTTGATTTGTTTACAGGCGGATACAACTTAATGAGTTATATTAAAGAGATTCCCACTCTTAAAAGTAACAACTATGGAGAGTGGAAGAAAAAGATGAACCTAGCGTTTATCTTGGCTGAGATGGACTGAGTCCTGACCACAGCATGCCTCACTGAGCCTGAGGAGTCAGTGAGAAAAGAGAATGAGACTGATGCTGCTTGGCAGACAAGACAGAGAAATTTTGCTCCATTAAAGATGTCCTATGGATGGCTGTGATAAAGAACACGATTGAACCTGCAATTGTGGGTTCAATCGCAGAGTGTGACACCGTTACAGAGTACATTGAAAGAATAAAGAGTCAGTTTACTGGCTCTTCAAAGACATACGCCACATAAGTCATTAGACAACTTGTGAATGAAAAGTACTCTGGTGGTAACGGTGGCATTAGAGAGCACATACTGAGAATAAGCAACATGGCATCGAAGCTCAAATCAATGGATCTGGGTCTCAAAGATGCACTCTTTATTCATTTGATTTTCACTTTTTTGCCAAAAGAGTTTGAAACGTTTATTGTCAACTACAATAAGTAAGCTGAGTCTTAGGATTTAAAAAAGTGCATAGCAATGTCTGTGTAAGAGGAGGATAGAATTAAAGTTTCACATGGTGGTTCTATCAACTATGTGAAGGATAACAAAAGAAAAAACTTCAACAACTACTCTTCAAAGAACAAGGGAAAAGCCCCTGTTCATCAGCCTCAACAGAATAAATTTGCAGTGGACAAAGATCAGTGTCTTCACTGCAAAAAGACGGGACACTACAAGAAAGATTGTCCTTCATATCTAAAGATGATCGTGGCAAAGAAAGGTGAGAATATTATTATCTTTATAAATGAATTTCTATATGTGCAATATTCGAAATCTACTTGGTGGATTGACTCTGGAGCAACTGTTTATGTTGCTAATTCATTGCAGAGATTCTGTTCGACGAGGACTACGCAAAGAAGAAAAAGATGCATTAAAGTTGCAAACGGAGTCCAAGCTGAAGTTGAAGCCGTTGGCGATCTTTCATTAGAGCTAGTTAATGGCTTTATTTTTATATTTAGAGATGTTCTTTATGTACCCTCTCTACAGAGAAATTTGATTAGTGTTTCATGTTTAGATAATGATGGTTATGATTGTCATTTTGGAAATGGCAAGTGTGAAATAAAGTTTAATAAAAAATGTGTTGGTTTTGCTATCTTATAAAATGAGTTTTATTTGCTATCATTACGTGATGATGTGAATGTCGTATGCGATAATGATAATATTGCGTGCGAAATAAAAGAATCCTCGTCCATAAATGAAAATAGAAAACAAAAAAGAACTCTAGATGAGTCGTCGAAATTATGGCACTGTTGTTTAGACCATATTTCGAGAGAAAGAATAAAAAGACTAGTTAAGAATGATATTCTTCCTCTACTAGAGTTCTCAGACTTAGAACAATGTCGAGATTGCATTAAAGGAAAATACATAAAGAAAATTAAGAAAGATACAAAAAGAAGCACAGGAGTTCTACAAATTATTCACACGGATATTTGTGGTCTCTTTTCTGTGAGGAGTATAGATGGTTATGACTCGTTCATAACATTTACAGATGATTACTCTCGATATGAATATATTTATCCAATCAAAGAGAGAAATGAAGCCTTAGATAAATTTAAGATATTTAAGGCTGAAGTTGAAAACCAACACGATTTAAAGATAAAGATAGTTCGATCTGATCGTGGGGGGAGTACTACGGTCGGCATACCCCGTATGAACAAGTCTCTGGACCTTTTGCAAGATTTCTACAGAAAAATAGAATAGTAGCCCAGTATTCTACACCGAGCGAACCTCAGCAAAATGGAGTAGCTGAAAGATGCAACCGTACCTTGATAGATATGGTGCGAAGTATGATGAGCTATTCTACACTGCCATTGAGCTTGTGGATGGAGGCGTTAAAAACTGCCATTCATATTCTCAACAGAGTACCAAGTAAGTCGGTGCCGAAAACACCGTACGAATTGTGGACAGGTAGAGTTCCCTCGTTAAACCACTTACGAGTGTGAGGGAGCCCAGCCGAGGCTAAAGTATTTAACCCAAATCTTGAGAAACTAGATCTCAAAACTGAGAGTTGCCATTTTATTGGTTACCTAGAAAAGTCAAAAGGTTATCGTTTCTACTGTCCAGATAGACATACAAAGTTTGTAGAAACGAAACACGCTGTCTTCTTAAAGGATGAGATGATGAGGGAGAGCATGGTAGCTCGAGAGATTGACTTTGAAGAGAAGCGGGCGTATGCGCCTACTCCGATGATTCAAGAGCTATTCTTTACACTACCTGCTGTCACTGCACCGACAGTGCGAGACACTGTGGTGCAAGCACCTGTTATTGTTCCTCCTGTAGCAACAATGAATGAGAATGAGGAACTTGTTTTTTAGGATCCAATAGAACCTATTGCCACAGATGAGGGGGAGCAAAAACAGTCTCAAACAAAAAATGTACAGAATGAAGAGGCTTCGAAAAGGTCTCAAAGAATAAGAAGATCAGCTATTTTTGATGACTATGAAGTTTATCAGACAGAAGAATTTCAAATGGAGGATGATCCCACCTCATTTGAAGAAGCTATGAGAAGCGAAAACTCTTCAAAATGGCTTGAGGCCATAGAAGAAGAAATGAAGTCTATAAAGGCTAATAAAGTCTAGGACTTGGAAGTAATTCCTAAAAGAGCTAAAACAGTAGGCTGTAAATGGGTCTACAAGACAAAACTCGACTCCCAAGAGAACGTAGAAAGATATAAAGTACGACTCGTGGCAAAAGGTTTTACTCAAAGAGAAGTGATTGATTACAATGAGACCTTTTCTCCGGTCTCATGTAAAGATTCCTTCAGAATCATAATGCCACTAGTGGCCCATTATGATTTAGAGTTACATCAGATGGATGTAAAGACATCATTTTTAAATGGGAATTTGGAAGAAAATATTTACATGGCACAACCGAAAGGTTTTGTTATGGAAAGAAGTGAGAAACTGGGATGCCGTCTAAAGAAATCGATTTATGGCTTAAAGCAAACTTTAAGACAATGATACCAAAAGTTTGACAGCATGATAAAAAAATTTGGATTTAAAGAAAATATTGAGGACAACTGTGTTTATTCAAAGTTTAAAGATGGGAAGTTTATCTTTCTAATCCTATATGTAGATAATATCCTACTAGCTAGTAGTGATGTCAGTCTACTACTGGAGATAAAAAAGATTTTGTCCTCTAACTTTGACATGAAAGATCTTGGTGAAGCTTCATTCGTTTTAGGAATCGAAATTCATCGAAATAAAAATAAAAGGGTATTGAGACTGTCACAAAAGACATACATAGAGAAAGTATTAAAGAAATATGGTATGCATAAATGTAGTCCATCACCTGCACCTATAATTAAGGGCGACAGATATGGGAAATTTCAATATCCCAGAAACCAATATGAGATCGATCAAATGAAAACGGTTCTATATGCTTCAGCTGTTGAAAGCTTACAGTATGCTCAAGTATGTATACGCCCTGACTTAGCATTTGTTACCGGGTTACTTGGCAGGTTCCAGAGCAATCCTGAAATAGAGCATTGAAAATTGATAAAGAAAGTTTTGCGTTATTTGCAAAGAACAAAAGACCTCATGATGACATATAGAAAATTAGATTCACTCCATATAGTGGGGTATACAGATTTTGATTATGCGAGAGATGATAGAAAGTCTACATCCGGATATGTGTTTACTCTCGCTGGAAGAGCTATTTCGTGGAAAAGCTCAAAGCAAACCGTCACTACATCGTCCACAATGTATGCCAAGTTTGTTGCATGTTATGAGGCTACGAGGCAGGTGAACTGGCTTAAGAAGTTCATACCCGGTTTAAAAGTGGTTGACGACATCTATAGACCACTTAAATTGTACTGCGATAACGAACCCGCAGTAATGTATGCACACAACAATAAGTCAAGTGATGCTGCCAAACACATTGACATAAAGTACTATGTTGTGAAAGATAAAGTTCGGAATCAAATCATAAGTCTTGAGCATATAAGCACCGTAAAGATGCTAGTGGATTCGCTTACTAAAGGCTTATCACCCAGAGTATTTATTGAACATGTTGTCGGCATGGGTTTAAGGAAAAGTCTGTGATTCCTGAACTAAAAGATAGCTCAAAATGTATAGTAACTATTTCAGAACAGAAAAATGTATTGTAGCTGATAAGTCTATCGGCGATTGACCGTGACGATGAGGTAGTTCTATGCATTAATCTGTAATAAAATGAGTGAAGTTAAAAGTAATAAAGATAAAAGTAAAAAGTGAGATCAAAGAGGAGAATGTTAGTAATTGATCTCCACCCGTTTTGGTCCAACGACCTTAATGGGCCCTTGACCTAATCGCGCCCTGATCGGGAGCGCCCAGCCCATTATGGCTGGTGGGTCCCTGTCACCAGCGCCACAATAAATAGAGGTGGGGGGCTGGTCAAAACTCATAACTTAAGTTCATTCGTACTGCCGCACCCCACCGACATCCCTAAACCCGATCTGTGAGGGAGCGCTGTGCCGACGGGAAGTACCACCGTCACGACGACCGCCGCCGCCGAGAGATCGACGACGTCGCCGTGACTCCAACGCTACTGTTCTCTCCACCGACCGACGCTGCCTAAGCGCAGAGGACCGCACCGACAAAGGGCAGATGGTCGGATCGTCTTCCTCGACTCCAGCGACCGGATCTGAAGATATTGACCACCTCCAAACCACAGATCTATTACCAATACAGAAACTCTCAAATCTACACTCTTATATCTAAAGAAAAGATTACAACACATACATCTGTGCTGTGCGGTCCGGTAGAATTGGCCTGAAGGGAGGTGCTGGCGTATGGAAAATGGCTCCACCTACACGGCTACACCTCGCACGCTGGCCACAAGGGACCACCGTGGATGAGATAGCCGGCCGTCTCTTTTACCGTTGTTGATCCACTTGGTGCCCCTGCTGTGCTTCCTCCTAACAGTGCGTATTAATGTTTGTCAGGAGCCATTCGTTGAGTTGCAGCAGTTCGTCAGATTATCCGGGTTGACAAACCCGTGCTTTGACTCGGTGGTAGTGTTGCCTGCCTCTTTACCGGGGACGTGCATGCACTTGCAGCAGTGCGTGGAAAGAAAGGGAGAAAACTTATCGTTTACTTACTGTCCAAAGGTTGAAGGTTTTCACAATCGAATTTTCTACTGTTGAGTGTGCATCAATCGTGCAAGTTGATTGGGATGCTGTCATCTGCAAGTGTTCCGCCCGGCAATCCAGGGACCTGAATATTTTTTGTACGAGTTTCTGAGCTGTTTACCTTTGTATATTCAAGCTGCGTGTGGCGGTATGATTCCCCTCCTCTCCTTTATTTTTTCCTCCCCTTCACAGCTGCAACTTAAAAGGGCATGTTCTCTGTGTGCGGATTCACTGGTGCACCTATAAGACCAAACATATATGTGTGTGTTGCAGCTTATGGATTCCCTTGCCCATGATCAGCTTGGACAAAAGTAGGTTAAAAAAACAACTTGGACAAAAGTGTGCTTGCCCTCACTCCAATCTGGCCTAAAGGATACCGAGCTGTTCTCAATCCTCGAGAGCCATGCACGACCTGTGTTTGCCACGAACCATTGGCTAACAAGGCAGTCTTAACACATTAACTGTGCTGTGCTGTTCTCTTAGGTGTCATCTTGATTTTGACAAAAACTTCTACTACTCGCATTATCTATTAAACCAGGCAAAACACACTTTTTTTTTCCTTTTTGCGAAAGCAGCAAAACAGTGTTATACTATATGTGTATTGTTTTCATAGGTTCACTGTTAATATTCTCTGACTCCTCAATCGCTAAGTCCTCTCTATCCATAAATCGGTGCAATCACTCCGTCTACGATCCAATCATGTTAACCCAATCCCTTTCGAGCTCTTTGAAGTTTTAATATGCCCAGCCTATCATCATTCGGGCATCATCGAAAAGGTACGTAGTACAAAGAATTCACCGCCACACGGCATGCGTCACTGCGACCGACGAGTGGCCACCTACTCCTCAATACACCCTCCAAAAAATCAAAACATCCATCTCATCTCCATCTTCACCTTTGCTCACCGGCTGAGACGTCGTCCTATCAACAATTATACTAAGTGACTGGTTGAGTACATGGGCAGGCTGTATCCGTCATCAAGACCCAAGGGCAGCCCGTAACTGACGCAGGCTTGTCTTAGCAGGAACCTGCAGGATACTCAAGGAGCTGTTGAATTAGGTGTACCGTGCACTGTCCGTTCCACAGCATGACTGCAACCAGTGCTTGCCTGAGGCCACCATGGCTCAAGATAGAAACCAGGAACTGTTCATCAAGTCGACTGGTAATATGGCTCTTCAACTTAAACTTTTTGATACCCCGTGATATCAGAGAGAAAATGTGCCCTCCCTCCTCAATCCAACCGCTCGGCTGCAGCTAAAATCCTCAAAGTCATTTCAGAGCGTGTTCGTTTTAGATTGTTCAGGTTGTGGCTGTGCAGTCAAGAGCTTTTGTACGCAGTAGATTCTAATTTAATTAGTTGCCTGCGTGGAGCTTGGTCAAGCTTTGTCTCACGGAAAACACAAATAAGTTCCATTTCCAGTGAGCCTAGCTCACCAAATACGAGATTAGTAAATAATTAACTATTATTAGTATATATTTAGTAATATTAATATATTATAATGTAAATTAACATTTATTATAGTAGATTAAGTATTGTTATATATTTAAATTAAAATAATAATTGTTTAATAATTATTTTATAAATTGAGCTTAACATATTATGTATTTATACATCCAACCAAATATTATCTCTTTACAACTTGATTTTTTTCATGAAATCAACGAAATAAACTATTATATATAAAATTAATCTATATACTTTAAGTCTGTTTCGTTAAATACGAGCCCATTCATGCACACAACCACACAGACACTAAACCAAGAGCTCGCAATCTGCAGCGAACAGGCCCCACGTCGATTTGGGAGATGGCGTCGCCATCTTAGCGCTGAGTTTCCGGTGCCGGCAAGGAGAACGTGTGACAATGATTTGATTTTCATGATTTGATTTTCCATAATTTAGATTCTAGAATACAAACCGTACCCAAAATTTTCCGGAGCTTTCACTTGCGCGTTTTGACTGGCGGATGGTGGCGCCTTTCGCTGTCCCGAATCTCAAGGAATCGTTACCTGAATCAGATCGGATCTGATCCCCCGAGAAACGCGTCGTGCTAGGGACCCAAGACTACCGCACAGATGTCTGTTGAACAGCAGCACCGTACGCGAGTCCATTAATGCAGTAGGTGAGAAATAAAACCCATAGAAAAATGAGACACACCAACGTCACCAAAGCTTACTGCTATTGTGATAGTCTCTGATGACTGATTTTTCTTAGGCTTGTCTCAAACTCTCAATACGCCACTCCAGATTTTTGTTGCGTGACACAAGCTTCAACAACGTCTTATTGGCTGAAGAAATCAGCAAATTCTAGTGCTCCCATCTTGATCTTGAACGGGGAGCACGATTTGCACGCGATTAAAAAAAAATCTGTACGGATTCTATACGTGTATTCTATACGTGGTTCTTGATTCTCGTTTTCTGTTTAAGGCTTCTGAATTGAAGAATTTTTTTTTATTTCTGAGTTTTTTTAAGTAAAATTGAATTGATTTTGATAAAATTCTCGCACAAAAATCCTGCGTCGTAAAAGAAGCCGGTGAAGAGTCGAGTAGGAGTACTAGCTGGCTGCTCTCTCACCCCACGCTGGCGGCGAAACCATGGCCGGCAGCAAGCAGGAGCCGTTCCTCCGTCCCTCGGCGCCTGCCGCCGCCGACGGCGGGCGCTCGGGGAGGCGCAGGTTTCTCTCCTTCGTCGCCGTCGCGGCCGCCTTGCTCGCCTCGTACCACCTCCTCGCGCCGGCCCCCGCGTCGCGGTACCACGCGCTCTTCCTTACGCTCGGCTCCAACGCCACCGCGGCCGCGCACCTCCGCGCGCTGACGCTCCGGCCGCACGTCGCGGGCACGGAGGCCAACGCCGCCACGGCCGAGTACGTGCGGGCCGCGCTCGCCTCCTTCTCCTTCCCCGCGCGCGTCGTCCCCTACTCGGTGCTCCTCTCCTACCCCGTCCGCCGCTCCCTCTCCCTCTCGGCGGGGCCGGGGCTCGCCGCCAGGGCGTTCTCCCTGGTGCAGGAGACCTACCCCGGCGACCCGTACGCGGAGGCCGTGGCGGAGGTCATCCCGACGTACTTCGCGTACTCTGGCTCCGGCTCCATCGCCGCCGAGGTCGTCTACGCGAACTACGGCGCCAATGAGGACTACGCGTACCTCGCCTCCCGCGGCGTCGACGTCGCCGGGAAGGTCGTGCTCGTGCGCTACGGGGACCTGCACTGCGAGGACATGGTGCGGAACGCGCGCGACGCGGGCGCCGCCGCCGCGATCGTGTACACCGACGCCAAGGACTTCGGCGGCAGCAGCGCCAAGGGGGCGAAGCGGAAGTCGTTCCCCGATGGGCGGTGGCTGCCGCCGACGGGGGTGCAGGTGGGTAGCTTGTACTACGGGAACGGGGACCCGTCCACGCCGCTGTGGCCGTCGTGCGCGCCCGGCGACGACTGCGAGAGGCTGACTAAGGAGGAGCTTGACGGGAGCGAGGCGATGCCTGGCATCCCGGCGCTGCCTGTATCGGCCAGGGACGGGGAGACAATTCTGAAGGCGATGGGTGGTGACGTGGCGCCGCCGAAGTGGCAGGGCGGCGAGGGTGCGCCCGTGTACCGGGTTGGCCCCGGCCCTGCCGTGCTCAATTTCACCTACATTGTGAGTGTCTCGGCCCTGCCGTGTGCAGGCTATGACAACATTTTGCTAAAGTTAGTAGTGACCCAATACGGCAACACCAATAACCCAGTTGTAATTTAATCGATCTGCAGGGAAATGACACTTTAGCGACCATTGAAAATGTGATTGCGGTGATCGAAGGAAAAGAGGAGCCGGACAGGTAACCATTCTGCTGTACCATACAGTTTCGCAAGGTTTGGGGTGATAGGAGCCATGGAAAATGGGTTACAAAAACGGAGCTTTTGTTCTTGTGTACGTGCACATCTATTGGTACCAGTAGTATTATTTTTATGTTCTGCAGATGTCTTTGACCTTGTTCAATGCTCTTATTATGGAACATTTTGTTTCTAGCCATCGTGATGCATTGGCATTTGGGGAATTGACAATGATAATTTTTCTTTGATACATGCGTGCAGATATGTCATTATAGGCAACCATCGTGATGCGTGGACTTTTGGAGCAGTTGATCCCAACAGTGGAACTGCAGCCATGCTTGAGGTAATTAGTCGTGCCATCATTTGCAGCATATGCAGAAGTTTTGGATTCAGTGAACAGTAGACATTTCTTGGGGGAACATATTTAGAAGGCGTCAGAATATACTGTCATCTTTTTTATATTTGTTGGGTATAGATTGCAGAGAGGCTTTCAAAGCTACAAAAGACAGGATGGAGACCCAGGCGAACAATCATTATCTGCAGCTGGGATGCGGAAGAGTTTGCTCTTGTATTCCCTGCTAGCTTGTTCACTTATGCATATTAATTCACGTGCCTGTGTACTCATAGTAGGCACATACACTGCCTCAGATAGGATCTACTGAATGGGTTGAGGAGAATATGGACCTGATAGGTTCAAGGGTTATAGCTTATCTGAATGTGGACATATCAATATTTGGTCCAGGAGGTCTTATGCCTCGTGCAACCCCTCAACTAGATGAGTTGATCAAAGAAGCAAGTAAAATGGTACCTAACCTCTACCTGCCACCGCCAAAAAAATAAAAAAATAAATAGAGCCATAATATTTATCTGATCGATATATCCTTTTTGAAGGTACCAGATCCTGATAAACTCTCTCAGACGCTGTATGACTCCATGATGCCCCATCACCCTCCGGTGAGTGTTTTGTGATGAAATGACTGCTTATTTTTTATGTCCCAAAGTAGTGATGAAAAGAATTGCATTCCACTGGTACTGCACTATGTTCTCATCTTCAGAAGTGATAAATTTTATCTTCAGATTACTAGAGTGGCTGGAGCAGGAACAGATTTTGCAGCATTTGTCCAGCACATTGGAGTCCCTTCTCTTGACATGTCTTATGGACTATGTAAGTTTAACTATACTTGAGCCATCAGTCTCAGTGACTCCTGTGCATAATCATTTCAGTATTGTCATATATCTAATTGAGCTACTAGCTTAGGAACCATAGTCTTACATTCTTCATATTATTGTTGGTCCTCTAATATTTGTCTAACATGATTGCTCGTGCAGTTGAAGAATACCCTGTTTACCACTCGCTTTATGATGATTACGTTTGGGTGGAGAGATTTGGAGATCCCTTATTCCACAGGCATGTTGCAGGTACTATAAGTCTATAACACAGCCTTTTCTCTCGAAAATAAAAAAGAATGTTCTTGCATTTCATACGAAGCATTGACTGGTCGATTTTAACTGCATGATCATACAGTGGCAAGCGTATGGGGTCTGATTGCTTTGAAACTTGCTGATGATGAAATCATACCATTCAACTATATCAATTACGCATCTGAACTTGAGGTGCCATTTTTTTTGCAGTTGACATATATAATTTACTTCATATCCATAGGTAAATTGGTATCTATGAATGCTTGGCGCAAGTCTCATTTTATTAATTACAGGAGTATGCTAAAGATGCTGTAGACAGATGTAAAGGATGTCCTGTGAGTTTCTCTCCTCTGCACAAGTCCATCAAGCAGCTGGAGAGTGCGGCCACTAAAATTCATCATGAGAAGAAGGTAACATTTGACGAATTTATTTAATATATAACTTTCAGTGAAACGTACAACTAAAGAACCTCATCTCTGATCTCTCATATAGTTGCTGGAAGCAGAAAATTGGAGCCTAAATACAAGGCAGTACGCACTGAAAGTCAGAGAGATCAATGACCGACTAATGATGGCAGAGCGAGCGTTTACCAACCGAGAAGGACTCGTGGGGAGACCATGGTTCAAGCATCTGGTGAGTCAGTGAGAGTCCTATAGCTGCAAGCTTGCAATTTTATGCGCGTTGCTGAATAATGAATCTAACAGTTATGTACATTCCCCCTCAAAAAAATAAAGTTACAAACATTGTACATTCATATGTTTGGCAGATATATGCATCTTCCGATCAGGATGACTGGAGCGCCAAGGCTTTCCCAGGCATTGTCTCCGCGATGGACAAGGCGAAGAAGTCTAATACGACAGAATCTTGGCGGTTCTTGCAGCATGAGATTTACCGGGTTGCAAGGGCTGTGTCCAAAGCTTCTGCGGTCCTGGACGGCAAATTGACATGATAGGCGAATTCAGCATCTTTTAAATAGATAGACTAAAGTAATGGATGGCTTCAGTGATTCAGTGAAGACATGTCCCACTCTCTTCAATGTAAAACTAATAATTTTTGTTAATTGAGAGGTATGACAGTATATGTTTTTGAAAATCCGTATGAGGATTGTGGATCAAATCTCATCGTAGAATATTATGTACTTTGTACAGCGTTAGCATCATGGAGTATACAAAAATATCTTCAGATACTACTTTTTAGATCTCACGGCTTATTGGCTAGTACTTGTAGAAGAGGAGCACATCTGTGGTTGATGGTTGATCGAGGGTCTCTTTCTGTCTGGAATCCAATAGGAGCAGGTTTACATGCCAAAGATTCCGTGAAGGCGACTGGCGCGGCAACACACACATTGAACAGAGAGAGACATGCGTGTATCTTTTTTTTTTTAAAGGAACAAAGACATGCATGGATCAGTAATTGAATTATCGTATATGCCACATATATAAACACAAAAAAATTCTCATTTATAAAACAAATACAAATAGGGTATTCCGTGGTGCTTTAGAAAATCGGAAAGATCTGCATGAAAACATTCAAATTCCCGTATTACAAGACATACACCAATCACACACACGAGCGCGTGCTCCCACACACAAATATTCATCCGGGTTCACAATCAGACGACAACAACCCAAATCAAGAAAACAAAAATTGATCACAAAATTATTAGCCACGACGACACCAAAAAACAAGGAAAATGAAACTCCCTGGGTGGTCGGCGACTAGCGTGTCCAAGAATTAAAGAAATGTGGAAGGACTGAAGCGAACTAAGCAAGGCATATATAGATGCTACTTCATGCGATCGATGGTGGTTTTGTTCCGCTGTCGGGTGCTTGGTCGACGGAGGACGGGCGAGCGGTCCGGCCGCTTACAGGCCTTGCTCTATGAGGTAGTCGCCGAGCTTCTCGATCACCATGTTGCACTGTCCGGGGGTCATCGGCTCGTCGTAGATGCCGATCACCAGCGCCTGGCCAGTCTTCTTCACGGTGACACCGCCTGATCCCTGCAAATGTTGCAGAAAACGTACACAGGTTACAGCAAGCGATCCAATTTGCCCTTCCTGCGCGCATCTGCAATAACTAATGGCATCGTAGAGAGGGATCTGATGGGCGTGCATGCAGTACCTTCTTTCCACGGATGACTGCGCCGGGCTCGCCCTGGATGACCATGTACTTGGTGGGGCCGAGGAAGAGGCCGGTGGGGGCGAGGAACCCGGGCTCGTCGAAGTCCTTCATGATGTTGGTCATCTCCTCCGGCTTGAACTGGACGATCGAATTCCACAACGATCGATCATGCACGCACGGAGAAACGTCGCGTCATCGATCGATCAGATCAGCCATGCGTGATCGACGACCGTCGAAGATCGGTGCGAATCGAAAGCGAGATCGACTGAATGAACAACAAACAGATTTAAGTAGCGCATACGTACCGCCGGGAAGGCGGCGCTCTGAGCCCAGACGCTGCCGTCGTGGCCGACGATGGCGGCGGAGGTGAGGTGGTGCCCCTCGATCTCGCACATCAGGTGCTCGTCCACGTACGTCTGCCACGACATCTTGTCGGTCGTCGGTTGGATTCTTCTCGCACACACAGGCAAAAGGGAAGATCGAGCTCGATCGAGGAGGACGATGCCTCTCTCTCTCTTTCTGGTGATGCTGCGATTGCGCGCACTTAACTCTTGCCGGGGACTGGCGGAGCTATATATAGATGGCGCGTTGATGCGGGGAACGGGATCGCCACCACCACCACCGCCGGTCCCAACCACCCGTTCCATCTTTAGCTCGCCCTTAAACATCGCCTCCTCTGGTGCGCTGCGCGCCACTGGTCGCCGGTCGCGCCCCGCGGGGACGCCATTGCCATTGGGATCGACGCGGAAGATAGGCTGTTAGCGCGGGGGCCCGGGCCGGGACTCCGTGCATGCCCGCCCCGCCCGGCCCCTGGAAGGAATGGCTGGCTGGCTGGCGGGCCATCGGAATCTTACTTTCCAGCCGTCTGCACGACGCCCCCCGAAAGTACTCGCCAAGCTGCCGGTGCTGGGCTTTCTAGGCCCACGATTTGTAGTACATCGCCTCGTGCGTTCTTCTCCCTTTTGCTTCCCTTGATTATTGAGCTGGAACATGTTAAGAAAAGTGGAGGCTTGCAAAGGGGATTCTCTCTTGGGAGCATTTTGATCGTGTATGATTTCACTGCATTTCATGAGAGATAATACGTACTCTTTCTGTTTTTTAATTGATGTTACTGTTGACTTTTTAATGTAACTTTGATCATTGGTTTTATTTAAAAAATTTGTTCGAATATATAAAATTTTATGTTATGATTCAAATAACTTTAATGATAAATCAAATTATATCAAATTATATGAAATTTATTGATTTTTTTAATAAAACAAATAAACAAAATTAAATTTAAAAATCAACGACTATATCAATTAAAAAACAGAAGGAGTAGGCGCATTAATGTGCAAATCACACAACATAATAATGAACCATTGGACCTATCACTCTATCAGACAACTGACACTGGACCTGTGTACGGTCCATTGATGGTCCAGATCGATGCTCAATAATCCACATAACAATTGGCAATGTACTTCCCATCTTAATCCAGTCCCCACATCTAGTGACCCATACAAATCACTGATAGGGCCATCTTTTTATGATTCTGATGCAAAAAAAAAGACCAAAAATGCAGTTCTAATGAAACCACAGGAGACATCAGGAGATGATGTCAAGTTCTTAATGCCTGCTGATTCGTAGTACCGTCCGCGGGATGATCATACATACTCCCTAGTCATACCAGGCTGCTACTACTCATGCCAAAACGGAACATCGACAACTGGTTACCAGCACTAGCTGATTAATTAGCCTTTCACCTTCCATCCCAATATAGACTAGCTGGAGCATTACCAAAGCTCATACTCGTGCAGACCAAAGATCACAGTGTATATATATAGTGGCAGCAATGGACAGCATGGTGAACAAGAGTCCACAGTATTTGGCCAATGGCTGTGGGCTGGAGCCGCTCCGATCAAGCTGGAAGAGATGAAGAATTCGTAGTGCACATCTCACTGCTTCAAGGTTGTAGAAGATAAAGATTTTAGTATAGCCAGTTTAATAATTGAATTGTTTCACATAGACTAGTGCTAAAAAAACAGAGTCTGAGGGAGGCGCTAACCCAAGAATCATTTTTTTCTTCCCTTCGTCAAGGAAGAAACGATGACCCGTCCATCGATTGATCTGCCGAACAACGATGACCCGTCCATCGATTGATTTATCAAAGTTAACTATAGAAGTCAACGACGGCGACATCAATCCATAAGAGTTTGACCAGCGCACAAGCGTCACGCATAAACATATAGGAGTACGGGTCAACTCCCACCGGGCGTTCAGCCGGCCACCAGCCCACCACCATCCGTCCTGCTTCCGTGCCATCCCCTCCGCGCGCCTAACCCGATCCAATCCAAATCGCGATTATTTTGTACTCAACCACCCGTCTAGTACTCCTACATCATCATCGGCCGGGAAGACCTCGCACCTGTCCTTCTTCAACCGACGCACCGGTCAACTTTCAGAACCATTCGTTTTTCCTGGAACCGGTGAATCGGGGCTTGACTTCTCCTTGCTCGAAAACTCTGTTCTCATACAGGTAGCTAGCCTGATGGATCGATCTGGTTGTTTTTGTTGCCGCAGCCGACCTGCCGAACTCCACGACGCGTCTTCGACCGTGTCTCTCAGATTCAGACATGCAGCTGCTAAGTCAGGGTTTCAAGAACAGCAGCGTACGCTGAACCTGCATTCTGACGTGCAGCTTTATCCGAGTAGCCTACCACCCGCGACCCGCCTGCCTAAAATTAGCAGGCGTACGCCCTTGTCACTCACGCAATGGAAATTACAAGAGTATATACCAACGAGAGACGTCTTGGCCAGCAGGCCACAGGATACGCACGTCACACACTCCTACTGTTCGAGACAAGAGCAACCGGATATTCCAACCTCAGGAGTCAGGAGTAGGAGTACGTATCTATCAGATCAGCCGCCCTCCTTTCGTTTATTCCAAAGTGCCGCCGGTCCATTATATATCGTCGTGTCGATTCTAACGACACCGAAAATGGAGAGACCTCACCTCACTATCCACCCTTCCTGCTTTATTAGTGGAATGGAGTTGACCACCTGCGTACCTGGTCACTGGTCAGGGCGCAATTCAGTGAGATCTGGGACTTGCTGTGCCACCGAACATGCCCCCATTAACCTAAGTATACCTAATAACAAAATTTCAGGTCTTATTAAGGAATGCCAATAAAGTCCAGGCGATTAATTAAGGTTGAAACCCAACTGTACGAACTCTGATGCTTCTGGCTGCGAAGGGAAATGCGACATTATGTCTAAAGGAATACGGAGTACTAAAACTTTGACCATAAATCTAATTTTTCCCTCCCGCATATTGCAAAAAGAAAGAAAAAGAACTGCTTGTATATCTTTATTACCTGGTGAACTGGAACTCATATTTTGAGCCAGTGACACGCTGCAGGTGCTCATCCTTTCACTTTTACTCCCTTGCAGTGCAAGCCAAGCCAGGGACGGACAACGTAGTGAAATCACAGTTGTGATGCGGAAAACCACACACGTGTATCCTCACCTACTCCCCGATCGGGTCCATGGACGCTCTTTTTGTCTGTTACATACTCCAGTGCGTGGTTTCATGCAAGAACGACACTAGTTCAATCCAGTGGTGCCTAGAACGACAGGAGTAAAAATGGCACTTCCAAGCTACGATTTGTGATCGAGGTTTCGTACGTTCGCAGCCACCATCCGACTCCTGGTGAGATCGTGTCCGGAGCTTCCCCCCCCCACCTGAATTTCTCATTTGGTTCGTGATCCAAATCCCCGCGGCATTGTTATTAATAAAAAAAAGCTAATTTTTCATTTTAGTTCGAGAAAATTCTGAACTATACGATCTTGTCCCACCCTTGTACAGCGTCGCGATTGAGTAGAAAACATAACATACGCGTATAAATTGCCACTTCAAGTCAACCATTTTTTTTATAGTAGGAGCATCACATCTCGAATTTTGTTTGCCTCCATTAACACGATTCCACGATAAGATTTCGTGAAAAACCTGCGGTCTATTCCTACCACCCAGCTAGCAGCCTTGCACCCACCGACTTTGTTGTTGGGAACAATAAAATGGATAAGAACTAAACCCACCGGCTCCCACACACAACAAGCAAACACGACGCGGCATCAATCCCCACTAAAGACCGCCGGGCCACGTGTCAGGCTCCGCAGCCAGCTTGCTGCCAGAGGGACGTGTGAGCAAGTCCTCCCGGTCACGTTCAGCAAACTGCTCCTCTAATTTTAAATTATTAATATAAATTATTGATATAATTAATTTTTAATATTAATTTTAATTATTCATATTATTTAAAAATTTTGTACAAATATGTAAAGTTATTAATTATAATTTAAATTTTACTAATAATAAATTAAATAATAAATTTTTTACACATTTAAATAAAATTTTTAAATAAAATAAATGATCAAAGTTAACTTTAAAATTTAAAAATTAATGGTGTTAATATTTTAAAACGGCAGAGAGATGATAAGATCGGATCAGGGCCGGCACCAGCAGCAGAATACTACTACTCCGTACGGTTTATTCTCATATACCCCTTGTTTTTTTTTTAAATATTCTGTGAAGAACAAAGCCGGGACGCAAGCGGCGAACCCTGACGACAGGGTCCAGGCCAGTGTCCTAGATAAAACAAATCGAACCGTAGCCGGCAGCAGGCCCAACAAAACGGTGACGTCACGGATGCAAATAGCTTACTTAGTACTCCTTTTATACCAGTCAAAGCGCACTAGCTAGCGCCGTGTTTGGATCTGGAACAAGGCACCCAGCATTATCCAGCTTTCTACCCCCTTAAATACAGCTCTATATGTACTCCCTCCCTCCCAGCCACCAGCCGAGGAACAAGAATACTACTCTATCTATACGCCGCAGCATATACGTCCGTTTCCTGCCGTTCTTGGGTTATAGAGATCTCAAAGTCGCGAGCATGAGCAGGTCCGACGACGCCGCGAGTCTCTCAGCGCGCTACGAACACGAAGACGAGGAGCTGTTCGAGACCTCGTCGTCCATCTCCGCAAGCGACTCGGAGGGTGAGGACCGGTTCTCGGATGGCGAGGGCGACGACGCTCTGGACGACAGGTTTACGCAGCGGCAGCCGGTGCGGAGACTGAACTCCGATACTAGCCTCTACGACTTGTCACCCATGATGGCGCAGCTTCCTGTCAAGTAAGTTCCTGGTGTTTCCCTCATGAATCAGTACCAAATCTGTAGAACCAAATACAAGTACTCACCGTATCCGAAGGAAAATTTCTCACCTAGAACCGTGCCGTTCTGTACAGGAAAGGGCTATCCAAGTACTACGACGGGAAGTCGCAGTCGTTCGCGTGTATGTCCGAGGTGCGATGCCTGGACGACCTTCGCAAGAAAGTGACCCCCTTCAAGAAGATCAAGCCGTCCAACAAGAGCTATGCGGCGCTGGACGGAGGGGACCAGCAGGGCTGTCATGTGCCTAGTTCTAACGGCAGAGCAACTGGGAGTTCCTGCGCCAATCTGATGGCTCGGAGCAACGGCGAAAACATGCTCTACAAGCCTCCCCCGATCCCTGTAAACAGAAGTGGGTATCATCAGTAGACAGACTATTGTGAACGTCGTGGAGATGTTCCTGTCCGTCTAGGGTTCTCACCCCCTGTTCTTTTCTTATTCCTTGATTGATTGAGGAGGGATTTTTGTGGACGGGCGTATTGGCCTGTCTCAGATGTAAGAAGATTTCCTTGTATGCGGTCTGTAGAGTATCATGTCCAGGAAGATTGATTCCTGTAAATAACAAATGAATTGGATGATGTACAGATCTCGGGGATTTCCAAATATTGAACTGGCAAAACTCTCTATCCCTGAAATGCTTATCAGAGATTTAAGTGATTTCGTCTCTATCTGGACGCATATTTGCCTACCTGAACTCTTAATGATACTATCAGCAGACCTCGTTAACTTGTTCTTGGTATAAAAAAGGAGGCACGAAGTAGCATGAATCGGAAAAGGTATCTTTGCTCATCTTGGATTGGGAAATAATAATTCAGGCATACATTCCAATCAAGAAAAATTAGGTGCTAACTTTCAACCAACTAAAAAATGTCTCATATATAATCATTCTAATTTCAGAGCCCAAAATGAAATCAAGCTCCCATATAATGCTGTGAATGAAATGTGTGACTAGAACTTGTTCTTCTCTGACTCCAGGGAAATGGAGAAGTAAGAAGCAAGAAATTAATCCGATCCCAGGTGGCTTAGAGTCTGTTAGAAGGCAGTCATAAATAGCCTGTGGAACTCCATCTTCATTGTTAGTGGCACCGATTGCGATTGCCAATGCTTTAGTCCTCCCAGATCCATTTGCAACTTGCAAGAACAACACCCAAGAAGACAAGTTGTAGCATTTCAATGTCATTTTCACCGTCTCTAATTGCCATGGCCTTGGATAAAAGAAAATAGAAATAGGATTAGAATTTTGCTTGGCAGTAAATATATCATAGCGATTATCTTGCAGGGTAACTTCTTTTTTATTTCAAAGTAAACATACTGCAATTAACTGATTTGGATGCTTTTATCCACGCTGAAATTTCTTACAATGTGGCCTTATCATGTAAACTCTTGAAAAACAATTGAAGCGGAAAGTTTTACTATGAAAAACAGAGATGATCAAAGATTGAACACAATAGAAGAAATAAAGTTAAGAATAAAATGATGTGTCCAATGGGGTGTTTGTTTAGCTTCGTCGTGAAATATACCATGAACTTAGTGTGATTTCAGTATGATACTATTACTTCCCTGTTAGTTAATCATATCATAAGGAATAAAGAGACAGGCCCTACCCATTCCTTTCTGATACCAAACAAGTATATCATACCCCAAAATAGGAGAGATTTCCTCAAACAAAACAGCCGGTAAATTCACTTGGTTTGATTAATTATCATGACTAACACATTAACATCACAAAGTAGTATCCTTGGTATCCCAGAAAGATCCAGCAGAATGTTTGACAGTTTATCTAGAGAAAACACCAGAATAGCTGGGAGTTCAAAAAAAAAAAAACTCCCATAATCAACAATGCTGCAGGCAGTACTCAAGAAATTGGCTGATTTTGATAGCAAAAACTTCAAACAACATTTCTTATTCTGCAGAACTTCTATCACGCAGCACAAGTGGTTAAGACTGGGCTTGTTATGCTAGAAGAATGTGTCCAAACATTTTGTACCCAAAAGTGGTATGTAAGCATGAGCAACAAGCTAAGGATATACCATCCATATCCAAAAAGATGCAGTTGAATTTTGGCCTACAAAATCTTAGATTGACATATCTGTTTTTCACTATTCCTCACTTGCCCTCTAAACATTCTTAGACATAAAAAGCTAGATTATATCATCATGAGTGTGATAACCATTTCTACAAGATTACAGTTTAGAGATTATGGCAGGGGAACAACTACCAATAAATAAAAAACATACCATTCAGTGAATCTGTATGAAGCTTGCCCAAATCCTGCACACTATTAGCAAGGCCCTTTCCCTTCCACCTTAGACTTTTAAAAATAAGCTGCTCCTCCTTCTCCATTTCCATGGCAGCCTCATCACTTGCTTCATGTTGAAAACCAAGGAGTTGTAATATGCCACGAACCTAACATGGAGGAGTACAGTTACTAAACATTCCATCTGCGCACAAAACCTGAAGAAATCTATTCACACATATGCAAGTAAGCAATAAGCAATTTCAAAATCAATAACTGTTCTCAGGTAGATAATGCAGTAATATATTGATAACAGGATAAGTGGAGTTGTGTACTTCACAAGGAACTTGATGCATACATTACTATTGAACTTGTAAAAAACAAGGGAAATGGAAATCATCATTAAGAAAGTTCTCAGGAGTTAAAAAAGGAAGAACATACCACAAGCACCCTCACTTCATCAAGAAGTGTAACACCTTTCTCTTCAGCTTGTCTTGCAGCTGTCTCGATTGATATTGCTATATCACCTAACATTAGCTGCATGAAATACATAAAGAGAAGAAAAGGGGAATAAGATAGCATGGATGAAGTGAACAGCGTTCAAACAAAGAATCCACACTTACAGTAGGAACATCAAGATCTGGAATGTACTGTGACATTGAGAGCATATCAGCAGCATGGTCTTCGCCTCTCCATTCTTTGTTAAGGTTCTGGATGAAGTTATCACTGCATAACAGCACAGAAACCTCAACTTTGTCATACTTTCCCACATCACTTATGGACGTATCACGTGTGCTGTAGTTGGAATCCAGAAGCCCGTCAAGTGCAATTTTCATCGCCATCGGAATATTTAACTTTAGAAGTTCTACAATATTCTGCACGCAAACCAAATGCATGTGTTACAGATACTATACCAATATTACAAGCATATCCAAACAATACATCATACTGAGAAAATAAACTACCAATAGTCAAATAAAACATCAACTGCACAATATGTAAACATAAATAGATGGATCAAAACTTCGCAAATAAAAAAGAATAGACGAAACAAAACAAGTAACCAACATGTACCAGATACAAAAACTAAAGCTAGAATTCACATCAATTGTGGGATATCCATATCCTTAACTATAATCTACATTGTCCCAAACTTACCTGTGCCTTGGTGAAAGAGGTTGGCACTAAGGCACATGCTGAGCTCCCATAAACTGAAACATAGTACATCCTAGATTTATTTCTAAGAAAATCATAATTCAATCATTTTTGTTTCAGGATATAGAAATGCAACCAGAATGATAAATGCATCCTATATTTATCACAAAAACACGACACCAGTCCAGCAGTTCCAATGTCACTTCTAAAGCAGCAGGCAGCAGCATTGTGGACACCACAAAGAAGTTCCATAAAGTGCGACACGCACCAGAACTTCTGGATCATCAGGCATGTCTTCCTGGACGCCGATGCAGGCGCAGAGCTCAATCTCACTCTCCTTGGGCGGCGGCGGCGGCGGGGGAGGCGCGGCGTCCTCTTGCGGCAGCGGCCGTTTCGCGGCCGCCTGTCCACGCCGCCCCCTGCGGAACCCGCGGATGCCCGCGAAGAATCCCGCAAACAGCGGCGGAGCACAGGGGGCGGGCTCAGGGGTACCCGTGAGACCGCGCCAGGAGAGCAGCGAGGGAGCGGGTGCCGCCACGGCCGCGGAGGGTAGGGCCAGCGCGGGGGCGAAGCGGAGCGGCGGCGGGTTTGGGAGGTGGAGGGGAAAGCGCGGTGCGAACGCGAGCGCGCGTGACACGAAGCGCGCCATGGCCGTGCACGCAGTCGTGCTCGTGGCTCGTGTGGCGGCGGAAGCGACGGAGATGGAAAGGGAGGAGGGTTTTGTTGGTTTTGGTTTTGGTTTTTGGCTCCTTACTCAGTTCGTCATTTCTCACTAATTCGACCCTACTCCTATTAGCTAGTACCCCGTAGTTTAGTTCTAACTTAACGCCTTTCATTTACTTATGTGCACAATATTCCAGTTTCCTTTTGAATATATCTTCTCAGGAGTGAAACGAATGGAATCACAGAATGCACAAAGGATTGAAGGAACAGAGATTATAGTGAGATTCAGACACCAACGTCCACACAGCAGCACAAAAGTTGCTTCAGCACATTGCATCAGAAATTCAGAGCGGAAAGCATTCACAAGTTGCCGAATAACAATCTTTCAAAAAAATTAACAGGATACTAAAAGCTAGTATCACTGGCTGGAACAGCCTTTTTATTCCGGGGAAACAATGATACAATTAAATCACTTTATTTTAAGGGAAAATCGACGCATTGACAACTCTAAACTCTACAAAGTACAACATCTATGCACACAACCTTTTCTTTTCCCGATGGCACTGCCATGGCTACAGAAACCATTCAGCTTCTGCAATGCTAATTGGCTAATTGCCTATCTAGAAATACACTCTGCATTCACAGTGAGGAAAACTGTGGGAAGAGCAGACCTAACAGGCCCGAACTTCAGTTAACCGGCTTGGAGTTGGTTCACAACTGCTGTTGAGTTTCAATGATCCAAAGAGGCAGGACAACTTGCTCATGAAAGGCTTGTGAGCGACTGTTTTGAACAACACTTCATCTTTCCTAGGATCAACATAAGTATCATAACCTTCAAGATCACTTTCTGTTATGATGACTGCATCGATGCATATAGTGGGGCCGGCCGGCCTATGTACCATAACTTGACAGAGTGGTAAACCACTATCTTCACAATCAAACTCCATTGTGTGATAGTCGCAGATTTCTGCGTTGGTGATGTGGTTTGTACTTTGTGCAGGAAGATGTCCAGTTGTGAGAGTGCCAAATATATTAACAGCCTGCAAATCATACATGAAATGTCTTAGAACCTGTAGGCTTGTAATGATAAACCTCGATAGAATGCATAGAAAAGAGAGCATTCATACATGCCATTGTGATGGTGCCAATAACACTCTAGGTCTTATGGACCTGACATGATCTAAAGCTTCTTCAGGGGTCATGCTCCTATATTTAATCTGTAAGACAAGAAAGGCCATGAATTTTCATCAGGAAACTGAATGAGAATATATAATACAAGTGAATTCAAAGTTTAAATTTAAATTGCCATACCAGATAGCACAAAACAATAGTGGTGCTTCGTCCTCTTCCAGCTTTACAGTGGACATACGTAGTACCTCCATGTGATGTATTCCCTGACAAAAGCATGCCACAGATCTGTGTGAATAGATGAGCGAAAATAGGATAAAATACATTCACGATAAATCATGTATATATCAATTTAGGTAATTCAGATAACAGCAATAATATTTACCAAAAAGAAAAATCTTAAGTAACAATTAATGGAATTCCTTATTCCTCAATATGGCAATCAACGCACATAAAAAGAACTTTAGGGCCAGAATAGTATGTATCATCATATGGTAGGTTGCAGGTCTATTTAAATGACTGAACTACTAACGTTGCCTAGTGGCTGGACTCGTTAATATTTCAGCATCAGTGCAGCAATAGAATATTTTCATATAATTATCATTCATAACGTCATCAACAATGATGACTGACAGCTAATAGAAACTTGATCCAGCAGGGAAGAGACTGCATTAAAAGATATTGCTGTAACTTAGGAAGCTATACCTACAACCTACTACTTGAGAAACTAACTAATAATAGACCAAGCACCACTAAAGAGGTACCACCCACTTCTGTTATCTGAGTTAACTGCTACCTGCTTTGCTTCATGAAATATTTTAGTTAGCCACTCTCAGCATTCGCCCTACATCTAAGTCAATGTCTATCCATATAAGAATATAACATAAAGTACAATAACCAAGAAAAAGTGAATTGTTATTTGAGTTCACAGATGTTTAGAAAATTTGAACATACGGTAGATGAAATCGGTGGCTCGGCAAATATCCTCAAGTGAAGGTGCAAACAGGTAGTCCCTTGTCGGAATCACCAAGTGATCGATCCCGTGGGCCTAAGAACAAAAATGCATATTATACATAGAGCCATATGACATCGCTCACTGCAAGGACAGAAATATGAACTCTAGCTAGGCATCAAATGCATGAAAGAATACTTTTATGTTCAAGTTCAAATATATTGGCATGGGAATTGCAGAGAACAAAAGAGCTTATGTAAATAGGATAGAACAGACAAATTTACCTGGTACAAGGATGTAGGGACCAGAGTCTCGTAAGGTTCATTCAACGTTACAACTCCACAAACTCCAAGTTGCTTCAAACATGGAACATCACTTCGAAATGGAACAGCGCCGAGCAAGATAAACTGCAGATTGAGGTTAAAAAAAATAAATTAGACGACACTATTTTAAGATTGCAAATTTAATCTGATAAATGAAAAAGAATACTAGATTCTTTGAACCAGTAATTAGAAAATAAGAGCAACCAATGTAACAAGAAATGGTGCATTTGCTTTTACATATTTATGTCGACAGGCGGCTGTGGTGCTAGCCATGTGCAATCGTGCGCATCCATCCATCAATGCCAAAAAAACAGACCATAAGGAGACCACTATACTCAATCTTCACATGATTCAGTGAAAACTGGAACACATTAGGCCCTGTTTCGATCCACTCAGTGCATAAACAGAACAGTTTTTTCTCCAGTTTATGAAAACTAGATTTCAATTTATTACAAATCCATAATCTTCTTTTTTCCTCGAAAATGCCTGCAATTCATTAATTTAAGAAAAACCCATAATCTTCTCCGCACGACTAAAATCAGTTTATGTCTGGTGGAAGACTTTGAGCTTAGTATAGTGCCACCGCTGCATTCCCTTTTTTTTCCCCCCTCCACCACAACTACCAGTATCACTGCTCACAATCGCAAGGGGGGATCACTCTAAGCCCATAGTACAAGATTAACAAATCAAAAGGCAATTCGAGCTGTTGAACTCACGATTTGGGGACACTATGCAGAGCGTAGCTGACAGCACAACCAAGTATCCCAGCATGACAAATCCAACACCAGAGCTTTCCACACAATCCAAAACAACCGCAGAGAACAGAAGGCAAAGCGAGATCATTACCTCGTCGACGCGGTCCCACCACCGGAAATCCGCCTCGAAGAGGTTGCGCAAGACGTTGTAGAGCAGCGTCGGGTAGAACAGCACCCTCGCGCCGGCGCCGATGAGCGCGTGCTTCGCCTTCAGCCGCGCGAGCGCGACATCTCCGCCAACCCTCGCCTCAACCTCCTCCTCTTCCTCCTGCTCCCCAGCCGACCCTGCGTCATCGTCTCCCAGCTCTCGAATCCTCATCCCCCAATCAACAGACACCTCGAGACACTGAGCCCTCTGTCACCGAGGCGCCTCTTCCCGTTACGAAACGAGCTGATCCGTGGAGGAGATAAACAAATCCGTGGATCGAGAGGGAGTGGCCGAGTGGGTGGTGGCCTTGGGACGCGAGAAACCCCGCCCCCCCCCCCCCCCCCCCCCCCCCCCCCCCCCCCCCGGTAGGCCGGCCCCTGGCAGATGGCCGACGACGGGAAACAGGTGGCACGGAGTGTTGAATCAGAAGGAAGGAGGCGGATCTGGCCCCCGGTTTTGATCGCTGGAAGAAAACGTGGGTGCGTCTCTTCCTTGTACCCTCGAAGAGTTGCAATTTTTCATACTAATGCCTGCTACATCCGTTTTAAAATATAAGAATTTTTAGTTTTAGATAAGATAAAACTATTTAAATTTTTACTAATAATATATAAAAAATTGCATAATTTTTAATATAAAAATATAATTTTTATAAAAGCTTATTTTATAATAAACTTAAAAAATATAATTTTATATAATAAAACATTATTAATTATACATTATCGGTGGTCAAAGTGAAAAATTTGACTTTAATTAAACTTAAAAATACTTATATTTTGGAACGGATGGAGTAGTTTCTGCTCATAAATGGTTTAGATCTCTTTTAGAACATCAAATTTTTTTTTTAGTTTTCTGTATTTTTCCTATAAAATTGAAGTAATTCTTGTGAAATTTTTGTGTGAGAGCTATTTGGAACACGGGAATCCAAAATACTGAAATAGAAAAAAAATATAAAAATAGGATTGGGATGAATATACAAAACAGAGAATTGAAAAACATAAGAAAATTTTCTAAGTAGATGTTTGGATAGCCGTAGGAAAAACACAGAAATGTTAGAGTGATTATATGTTTAACATTAGCTCATTATCTCTAATTCTTTTTATTTAGCATATTGACAGCGAGCACAGAAAAATAAAAAATGTATTGAAGTAAAAAAAAAAAAATAGGCGCCTTTGCTGCAGTTCCATCAGACTTCCCTCGCCGTTTTTTATGTGCAATGCAGCGGCGGAGGAAGGGAGCTAGCTGTTTTGGTTAGGTAGGTTACAAGCAAAGAAGTGTATAAGCATTCATAGAATTTTTTTAAGAGGTCTTACCACATTCTTTCTTTCCTTTGAAATGGAGCGTAGGAAAGGATTTCTTAGGCCTCATTCGTTTAGATATGGAATGGTGTTGGAATAGCTCTGAACGAGTGGGACTGATAGACATGGTTTCAAAACATGCTTCGACCAAGAATGACCATTCGGTTAGCATGGACGTGGTTTGAAAATCAGTCCATTCTACCCAATCCCACCCCTCCTTTGCATGTAACAAAACCGCACCAACTGAATATCAGAATGAAATCAGCTGATGGATCAATGTGATGCAAGTAAAATTAAAAAAGCCCTGGATTCATTAGTTGACTTAACCGAACACAGAAAATTTAATAATGAGAATAGAATAGCCACGGATTTAATTCTACACATAGTTTGAGTGACATACATGGATTCACTCAATCCATCTCTGAAACAAATACGTTTAGGAATCATTATAGGGCTGCCGAACCAGCCTTTAAGATTTTTTCCTTACAATTCCTACTTCCTCCGTCCAAGTTTATAAGAACCTGAAGCCCAATTTGATTGTCCAAGTTTGTAAGAATTCGGCCTTCTGTCATGCGTGAGTGCTTCAGTCCATTTACTCCCCCAACCGGCCTGCGCGTGAGAGAAAAAATATCTTCATCCCCTCCTCATCCTTATCCTGAGTCCCGATGACCTCCATCGGTGCCGCCGCCCTGGCCTGCACCAAACCCGCCACCTGCCTCTTCCGCGACCTCGCCGCCGTGCTGGCCTACGCCGACCTCGCCGCCTGCGCTCCCCTCCGCGACCGCGCCGCCTG